>JADDOH010009326.1:0-66512 GCA_016648135.1 Agrypnia vestita
ACAATGAATTGGAAAGTTAGGGTTGCCGAGGGCGTTGGGCATCGCCGAAGATATTAGGGGTGCACGGTCTTTTGTTAGGATGGGCAATACGTCCGCAACCTTTTGTTCTTAAGTAACATCTTGGAAGGGTAAAAACGGTAAACCTTTTCTTGCAGCGGGACGTATATCTCTAACCCCGATTAAACAATAGAAAGAACATCTTGGCCAAGTGCGAACACATGGGACAACGGTTTAGAAAGCTGCGTCTGTTAGAGAAGTCGCCATTGTTTTGGGGAAAGACATTTTTTTAGAAAAACGAGATAATAATTCCGAAAGTCGTCGCAGTAAACTTACTATTGTCCTCGACAGACAATAGAGACGTTTTAGAAAGCGCTGACATACCGATCCACCACATGGCGACACTATCCGCGAGATGTAGGATCGTATAAATTATATTATTATTATAAGGGCGCGAAGATCCCGCAACTCACGACCAGGCGGTCATTATCAATAAAGATAACAGGGGTCAATCAATTAAGAAGGTAGAGGCCGAATTAGAAATTGAGGCAAAGTGGTGAATCATAATATCAATGTAATATGTACCTAATTAATGAGCAACTGATATGTTTAAATTAAGTAAGGTAATGGTAGTTTAGATAACCCAGGCCACCTCTGCAAGTGGATGTTACTCGTTTTATATGTAGTTTCCTCATTTATTCTGTATTCTATTGTTAAGTACCGAAATGAACGGGACATTGCAATTTGAAATAATAACGAGATCATCCCGAATTAATCTAACTTGTAGCAAATAAAAAAAAATGTATTGATCGTAACAAAAGGAAAAAAAAACTTGATTGTATTATTGCCGACGATGTTTGATATTGATGTAATATATAATGTATAACGTAATAGAATATTATCTCGTGAAAAAATGTAACACGGTTGAAGAGATATAAGATTCCGACTTTTTAGTCTTTTGAAATCTGTCTGCAGAATGAATTTTAGCACACGGGGTTGAAACAAAATAGTTTAATTAATTGCAAATAAGTAAATGCCGTGTTGGAATAAACATTAATATTACTTTAGATCGAGGCTTTCATGTCTTATGTTTTCATATATTACATACACCTAGTTGAATAATGTTAATTTGTGAGTTTTAATTATTTTTAAGAATAATGTTAATTTGTCATTAGTTATTCAAGCTCCCAATATTGTGTTTTTTTTTATACAAATTTGTAGGTTGTAGGTATATAACCTATCTGTAAACATGCAATTATTGTTTTGATTACTCGTTTAAGCAATATGATTTGTCGGTCTGTTTTAAAATAGTTGTTTTAATCTAGTAATAATAAAGCTTTTGAGCTTTATTATTATTTATTTGTAATTAATTTCACTCTTTACGATACACCATTCACTTTGGTATTTGTCCGCTTTAAAAAAAAAAGAAAAACATAACGAAAATTATGAAGTTAGTTAATTGTAGTAGGGACTTCCGCTACTGGTAGTGTTTCAAAATAATTCTTGTTTGGAAAATTTTCAATTGTCTGCCTGGTGGAATGTGGCTTATATAATTTTTTTTAGTGTTCTCTATTTTTATTCTTATACCAGGGGTGGAAGAAAGCTGATTTGATAAGATAATGATTAGTATAATGAAAGTCCTAAAAAAAAATGTTTTGCATTCAATCCAGCTTACATATTGAAGTAAGAATTTTCATTATTTAGGTGTAAATAATGTTACATTAATTAATTTACGCCAAGTTTTCTTAATTTTTCTTCTAGTAATAAGGTTTAACATAATTTCTTGAAAAAAAAAATGTTTATCGAATTTGATTATGTTAGTATATGTAAGCATTCCTTTCGGGAAAGTGGCGTTGATGCAAATTCATGTACTTTGTAATCCCAAAAGAAATTACAAAGATGTATACAGAACATTAACATTAGGGGACCCGCTTGAAGCATGTATCCCATGTAAATAAGTTTTTATGCTAATTGATTCACTAAGAAATGCCACGATGTCTGTATAATTTTAGCCCTTTGTTTTGTATCTCTATGTCACATATTGACAATTATGTTTGGTCCAACTAAGAAGTACGATAGCTTGTTTTATTTAAGCTAAAATTAAAAATAAAACTAAGTATCAAGTACATGTTGTCATTGTTAAAGAAAAAAAATTAAAAAGAAAAAGAAAGGAAGAGAATATGCGGAGTGGTAAATTTTAAATACCGTCCGGTTTATCATATAAAAAAAAAAGAAATAATAATGATTTTGTGGAGGTATCGAAGATAATCAATGTAAATGATAAGGATTGACCTGTAATGATGTAATGTATAAATAACGTTAAATCAATGTTAATGATAAGGATTGACCTATAACGTTGTAATGTATAAATAACGTTAAATATTGAGAGGCCTACTGTAAGGATCAAACCGACGACTTAATAATAAGATTAATATTGTAATGCATACTCAAGGAATTTTACTGTGATCTAATGAAACCCTGCGTCAATCCCATGTAATTAGTCAATAATGGTAGAAATAACTGCTCGATAAAAATATGTCTGGCGTGTCGATTTAATTAAGTATGTATATGTAAGCAGTTTTATTTTTGGGTAATGTTGGGTAAAGTGTTGATGCGAATTTGTGTTTTCAATTTTCCGCCTTTGCCAATTTGTACTGTAATATTTTCCTTAAGTTTAATTCATTTTGCAATGTTTTTTTGGTGACGGGATAGGGATATGAACAGTGAACAAAGCGTTCGTGAAATAACAAAGTGTTTAGGCCTACATACCAGAAAAGCATCGAGATTAGCCGCAAACTGGGAGAACAATAGGGGGCGGAACGGAGGCAACATTGGGTTCAGTAACCAATAGCGTCAATCGGGACCTAGGAGGGATCGAGAGAGACGAATGAACGACGAAGGCGGACATCAAAGGAGCCAATCGGCGAAAGACCAACTGGAGGCTTCCCCTCGACTCCCCGCGACCACACCCTGGGTCGCCGGGGAGAGAATATAAGGCGAAGCCGGCCGCCAAGAAGGCAGTCGAGTTGAGTTGAGTTGAGTTGAGTTGAGTGTGGAGAAGCTAGAGATTCTAGCGGTGCCCGTAAAAACAGCATCGCCGATCACTCTAGCAACTCCTGGAGGAGCGAAAGTGCGAACGGCAACAACCGCCATTCGCTACCGAGTGCTGTGACGCACCGCCAGAAACGACGTATCAGAAACCGCGACGCACAGTGTACCGCCGCGACGCCCAGTGACAAAAGAAGCGACGCCCCGCTGCCGACCGCCACGACGCCGACGTCAGAAGCCGCCGACGTAGCCTGCACAGTCAGAGGACGACGCCGACGCCAGAAGCCGCCGCCCACCACGAAGCAGCACGAAGAAGACACCTGCCGAACTCTCCGAAACAGGTTACCCCGATCTAAAGACTTTTTCTCCGCCCACCTGGTTCTACCGAAGTGTTAATTTAATCTCGTCACCATCCATTTTAGCAGTAAGATCAGATTTTTTATGTGTTTTGTCTTTTTTCTTTCTTTGTTTATAATTTTGTCCTCTCCCTCTAAATTAGGGTTCATGTAATTTTTAAATTAGTAACCACTTTGCTGCGTCGTATGTAGGTTAAGATTAATGTTTCATGTAAATTAATTTGCTACTTTACCCAATATAGAAACTTGTAAAATTGTTTCGATTTTATTATTTTTATATCCCTTCACCCGCCTCGAGATATCAGTGTCCTAGTCAGTCACCTGACGTTTTGATTGTACCTAGGGGAGGGCGTAACCGCCGGCATACGTAGATCTGAGATCTCCCGGCCGGTTTACCACACCGTGATTTTATATCACCTCTGACCCCTCAGACCTTACCCCCAAGCGCGGATCCAGGGGGGGGGTCATGGGGGTCATGACCCCCCCCTGGGCTGGGTCCAGGACCTAGGTGGACCACTAATTAAAATACTCATACTCACATTCAGTCACTTACTAACTTTTTTATTTTCCATTTACTACTGTATCTTTAAGCAGAATACTGCAATCGAACTCGATTGATTTAAAAAAAGCTGCGGACGTTATTAATGATACTATAAGTGTTCTACAAAATAAAAGAGAAAATGCGGACGTAATTTACCGACAGCTTTTTGAAGAGGCTAAAGAAGTAGCTGAGCAGCTAGATGTAGAAATTAAATGTCCCAGAATAGTGTCAAGACAAATACATAGGGCCAATAACCAACCTGCTCAATCTGCTCAAGAGTATTTCCGCAGAGCCATATATATATACATTAGGCTGTCCCGATAAATTTTATTTTGCCTTATCTTAACACAAGACCTTTCAAAATTTGCGTAATTAAGCGTTAATTACCAAAATAATTTATAAATTTAATTTATAAAATAATTTATAAATAAAATAAAACTATATCTTCAGGGTTCCACCGATCTACAAAGTTTTGAAAAATTGTCATTTTTATGGTGATATTTCGCTGTCCTCAATTTTGGCTCCTGAACTAAATACAAAAAAATATTTACTTTTTATTCTATTTAGGTGTAAATCATACATGACGTTTCGATTTGCATGCAACAACACGTTACCAGCAACTTCGAATTTGTTAGGTTTCAACCTGCAAATACCCTCAAGTTTGAACTTGTTTTGAGGACTTTCTTGACTTGACTCGCGAGTGTTTTCTTCGTAGCCAAAATAATTTTTATGCCATAAAAGTACTATGGCGATTGTTACAGTAGTAAAAGCGGATTTTGTGATTTTTAAATAAGTTCGAGGCGTAGTCAGATTACTTATGCTATGTTCGGACCATACAAAGAACTTGACAATCAGCAGCTACCAACTATAAGGGACGTTATTTAATTTATTTTATTTGTCAAAAACGACCTGAAATTCACGTATAATTGAAAAGATTCATCCAAATCAGATATATATGTGATTGTTTCCGAAGAGATCAACAATATTTGGACCAAAACTTCGATTCCAGTTTCAACTAAGGAACGAGTTATTTAATTAGTGAAATCCAATTTCGAAAAGTATCTCAATTTAAAAAGATACCCCAAAAACAAACGAAATGATAGTTTTGAAAATAAACTGAAATGTTTTTTAGTCATCTGAGAAACTTTTTGACGTTTCCACTTGTAAATGCACTTCATTTGAATCTTGTTCGTGTCTAAAACCTAAGAAAGTTTACATCAATGAGATAAGTTTTTGTTGGATCAAATAAATTATAGGAAAATGGTTATAAGCGGTTTTGATAAGAAAGAAAGGGCTAGATTAATTAAACGACAAGATAAGGGTAACAAAAAAGTCGTGTTTTACTGAAGAAAGCGATTCTGTCTCAGCAAATTGTGATGAAGATTCAGTTCGTGAGTCTTCTACAGAAACGAATCCGATAACAGAGGCATAATGCTAAAATCTGTAATAGATACGGTTTATCCACGCAATCTGCTGCTGCTGTTACTTCTGCGGTTTTGACTGATGTCGGCTTGGTTTCTACCGAAGATTTAACTCTGGTTATTTATAAAAATAAGATCTACAGAGATATATCTAAAGCCCGGAAGCTTCAAAAGATATTGGAGGTATTTTTATAAAAAGCATTTACTTTGATGGACGAAAAGTCCATCGCAAAGAAGTTTTAGAAGACCACATCTCAATTTTAGCACAATCTGGATAAATTTATTTGGGACACACAATACCGAAAGACGTGGCACTGCAAAGGGAATTCTTACTTCGATCACAACTTTAATAGAGGGTCGAGGTTGGAATTAAGATGACGTGACGAATGTGACGGAACTGCAACTAACACCGATTGGAAGGGTGGCGTGATTCAATATTTGGAGGAGTATTTGCAGAGACCGTTACAATGGTGTGTTTGTATGCTTCATGTCAATGAGTTACCCCTTCGTCATTTATTCTTGACCTTAGATGGTTGCACTTCGGGTCCTAGAGAATATAACAGACGCCTCACAAAGTGTAACTAACGTTACTTCTAGAGATGGCTTTATTAGAACCAAGATCTAGAGCAGAAATGCCAAATTTTGGACACAAAAATAAGTTAAAAAATTTAGTTTTTGTCATTGATTATAATCTATATTTTGTTTATTTTATTTGCTTTAATTCATTAATTTCAATACTAAAATACCTTTTAAACATGATTTTTTTTATTATTTTAGGCAAACGGTTTAACTCTATAAAAACGTAAAATTTACAAAACTTCAAAGTTCGGTAGAGCCCTCAAGATGACAAACAATTCTATTTTTTGTTACCTTTTTCGCCATTTGTGTAAAATTACGCAAATTTTGATACCTCTTGTGATTGTGTAGCTGAATTTTTTTTTCCTCATACATGGACGGGACACCCTAATACATCCCTCTTCTGGATTCAATAATAAGTGAACTACAGCATCGTCTGTCTCTTGAAATACTTAATTTGTTTCAACTAAGCGTTTTCATGCCAAAAAGCGAATACAGTAATCAAGACATTGAAACTGTGAAACAACTAGCAACCGATTATACATTGTTACTAGAAGTTTCTGTCGTTGTTAACGAATATCGGCTGTGGATGGTGAAGTGGCAGCGGAGTCAGGACATTCCGCAGTCGATTTCCGACCTTATTTAAAATTGCGATATTGAGATGTATCCTAATATAAGAAGATTTTTATGTATTATGGCTACACTACCTGTTAGTTTAGCGATAGCGGAAAGATCTTTCTCTACGTTGCGAAGAATCAAATCGTGGCTAAGAGCTTCAATGGTTGAAGAACGTCTAACCGGACTGCCACTTCTTCACGTCCATAAAAACGTACCCATTGTAGTAGATGAAGTGATAACGCGTTTCGGGAGAAGAAATAAAAGAAAAATTGATTTTGTTATTTAAATATAGGTAGGTATTTTTAAGTACAGTAGGTAGTTACATTTATTAATAAAATACCTACGTTTTACTTGTAAGTATCTATTATTATCAAAATTAAATTATAACTTCTTGTGACTTGATCACGACTATGTGACCCCCCCTGGCGCCAAAGCTGGATCCGCCCTTGCTTACCACCCCTACTCTGGTATATCAAAGTCAAACCAACATCCAGGGAAATATGAACGCTGTCCCAACCATAGATAAACTCGTTTGCTCCAAATTGTCGTGAAATTGTCAGAAATTGTCAACAAACGCGTGAAAGGTCGAGTCATAACACTGTGCTGAAACTTTATTTATTTTCGATGGAGTAAATAATACTTAACATCAAACCATACTTTTTAAATAATAATCGCGAAAATGAGTATCGAAAGTGCAGCCAGTGCTATTTTGCAAAGAGGTGTGCAATTGGATACTAAAAAACGCTTTACCGAATCTTTAATTTGTTATCAAGAAGGCATGCAGCTGTTGGTCGACATGATGAAGAGTAAGTGTACTTTTTTTTTCGATTTTACGATCATCAAACCCCATCAGTTAATTTAATATTAGATTGATGAGTTACTATCCTCCATTTAAAAAAAATGATATTGTATATTATATATTGTAACATAACCAAAAGCTCAGAAAACCCTGCGCATATTATGTACAATTATCATTCGGGGGCGTAGTCGCCATCAACGTTGATTACTGCTTCCCACGTACTTGGAAGACGGTCGATTCCAGGGCCTGGTCATCAAAATCCGGAGATCGATCCTTGCCTGACTTGCTGTCTAAGCTACTATCGCCAACTTTGAAGCAACCAAACCACTTTATGTATGTCCTTTCGCTAATCGTTCCTTCGCTTAAACGATCGCATGCTAAATCCAAGATAATGGTCCCATTTGCATATACAACGAAAATGAGTATTTCACTATATTATTGAATGTGCTTATAACAAAATGAAATATAATTTACGTTTTAATAGTAAGTATTAAATAAGATATTACACTTTAAAGTTCCGAAAAATGCACTGCATATTTTGACATTTCATAGGCAATATATGAGGTTAGGTTAGGTTATTAGGTTTGGTTTGTTTAATTTAGATTACGATTATTTTAGTTAGATTAAATTAACAGGGCGTTAAATTATATAGTGAAATACTTATTTCCATTGTATGAACAATGGGACCATCATCTTGGATTATTCCGTGATGTGAAAATGTGATACCTTCATTTTTAGCCAAAATGAGTCATGAAAATAGTTTTCTAGATTATAAAAGAGTAGCTTGTTGGTCTTGTGGTTAGGACTCTCGCCTCACGATTCAAAACCTCACTCCAGACCAGCAAGTGTAGTCCTATTTTCATAGCACAAGCTTTTACTAACTTTTAGCAAACTAATCTTTAACTTAGTTTGTTAATAGTTAAAATTGATGTGAAACATATTCCTGTTCGCGTCATTTAAAAAAAAAGCTTATGTTAAGCCAATGAAATCATAACAAAAGAAATGAAAGGTTAGATATTCTTATGAATTTGAAGCATTTTGAATTGTAGAACACATTTATTTAGAAAATGTAACATTTCTGACCTTACTTATCGAGGGTCCCTACATATACTGTTGAATTTACAATTTTTTTCCATTTTACTCTCTTAAAACATTCAATTTACTACATATTTTCGGACAAAGTTTAATAAAAAAAAATTTTTATGTCAAACAAAGCATGTACTTAGAGAAAAGTAAACCATTTTTTAACATTATCCGAAAATATGGAATAATCCAAGACTATGGTCCCGTTGTTCATACAATGAAAATAAGTATTTCACTATATAATTTAAAGTCCTGTTAATTTAATCTAAATAAAATAATCGTAATCTAAATTAAACAAACCAAACCTAATAACCTAACCTAACCAAACCTAATAACCTAACCTAACCTCATATATTGCCTATGAAATGTCAAAATATGCAGTACATTTTTCGAAACTTTAAAGTGTAATATCTTATTTAATACTACCTTTTTAAACGTAAATTATATTTCATTTTGTAATTAGCACATTCAATAATATAGTGAAATAATCATTTTCGTTGTATATGCAATGGGACCATTATCTTGGATTTAGCCGAAAATATAAAGTAAATCGGGTGGTTTAAAATAGTAAAAAGAAAATCGATTTTTTGCAACTTCGACAGTATACATGGGACCGCTGATATTTGGCCTTATTTATATACTCTTATATTTGCGACCAAACACATTTCTAAACAAAATGCGTATGTATATTTACGGTACCAACCCAGTGTGGCAAAATTCAATAATAAATATACGCGCATGTATTTTCTTTACCTGTATTTACTAAATAATAAATATATAGGTATTAGCTTTTTAAATTTTTTTTCAATGCTTGGTTTGCGTTTAAACAAATGCTCGATGGATATTTTTAATTGTGAGATTTACAATTACAAATAAAAGTATGGACAGTACTGGTAAGGGCTGCTCAATTGATATGTTTAATTGTGAAATGTCAAATGTTACACATCATATCCGACTACTGTAAGGCTCGCTCGTTTTTTTAACACCGCAAGAGAAGTGTTAAGGGCTAATTTTTCTATCTTTATTTTTGCCGTGTTCTTATTTCAAAGAATGTTACTCTCTCCAGATGAAATCGACATGACCAAGAAGACTTATTTACGCACCAAAATTGAAGGATACATGCAGAGAGCTGAGTCGATTAAAAAACACATATCACAACAAAAAGACTCGGGCGTATTTCATGAACAGTTACAAATTGAGAGCAATTCTACTGGCCACAGCTACAAATCAATGTTTGGGAGATTTCTGGATGAAGATGTCGTCAGAGTTCACGTGGAAGATCCGTACATTAGGAGTTTTCATCAGGTACTACGTTTATTGACCCTAAAAGATAGTCCTAGAGTGACATTAGAGTACAAAGTAAAAATATTTTGAATATTATATAATTACACAATATTTTATTTTTATTTATTTATTAATTAACGCCCTATAGGGCTTTTACAACAGATAGGTAAAGTGTACATTAACAGAATATATAGTTCAAAGAAAAAAATAATATGTAAACATAATAATGACATAAAGAGGAAAGAAAATACTTAAAAAACGTATACAAATATATAAAGATAAATATAATATAAAGTAAAAAGCAAGTATTTAAAAAGCAGAAGCATAAAAAAAGATAATATAATAGAAATTTAAAAACAAAAAAAGTAATAATGTAGAGTTAAAAGATATAGCACAAACTTTGAAAGTCATATTATAATAAAAAATATACATACAAACACAAATCAATTATTTAAGTCCGATTCGACAACTTTTTATGATAAATTAATGATAAACAATGTCCTAATTATAATATAAATTGTAAATAATATTTAAAACAAAATAGAAACTGTCAAAAACCTACAAATACAATTTAGGAATGAGTTCTAGATAGTGCTGGGTCCGATCTGTACTAACTACTACGACTTACAACGTATGTATAGAAGTGTACACACTTATTTCAAAGTGCATACTTCAAATAGTACATTTCATTTTAAAGTGCACACTACAAACTACACACTTCAAATTTTATATTGAAGTATGATATTTTTCATATGTGAAATTTTAGTCCATGAAACAACCAGCCTCCCATGGTTTGGAAAATTTTGGGACTGAATTATGAACTGGCCAGAAACTGAAACACCCATCCCTTTGATTTGAAAATATTATCGTAGCAGTACACTTTTAAGGTAGAGGTGATTCTAATACATACAATTTTGTAGTACTACAATTGGTTCACTTCATGTAGTTTATACCACAAATGTAGTGCACACTTCGTAGTCTTCATTTTGAAATGTAGTTTTTCCTTTCGCTAGTTGACTGCTGAATGATTTTCTTCAACTGAATTCTTGCTTCTTCTTCTTCTGAATTATGTTGGTGCTAAAAATGTAGCCAAATTCAAAATTCATATGATAATGATTACCGGGATAATTCATCGTAATTTACCCCCATTAGTACTCTCCGGGCGGCCAGCACCGCCATAAACACACCACTATTTTTTTCAATGATAAGTGTCACATAGTGCGTTCACACCAGGCGCGTGCAGTAGGAACATTATAGCATGACTTATACGTTAGCATATATTTTGGAAAAAAAATATTTATCTGACAGAATATTACGACATTAAAATATGAATAACATTGTAGTGACACTATGTACCTACTGAGTGCTGAAAATAAACAATGGCATCACGCGATGGCGGTCAGTCAACAATGGACAACATAGTGGTATGAATCACTATGCCCGCTAGAATTCGTGGAATCGATGTGGGCATGTGCAGCACTAAATAGGGGTGGCTAGCAAGTAGAGAGACGCGCGGGGGATGAGAACCCCCTCACCGCACTTCAGTCCCCGCTCAAATTTAGCTCGTTGGCCTACAATATCAAATAGTTAAAAAATTGGCAAAGGTTAAAAGCGGTTCTTTCGATTTCATGCTGAAAAATTATTTGTCTTTGTTGAATTATAAAATGAAATTCTTAAAAAAAATAACCTTCATCAAAAACTAGTTTTTTTGATGCAGAAAATATTGAAAAAAATCCATCGTATAGTTTTCAAGATATTTTGGCCAACGATCTGGAAAATGTGGTTTTGAGAAAAATGTGTTGAAAGTTTAGTATTGTTAACATTGTGATAAAATGCTTTTTTTTAACTCGTAGCGTCTGCGGTTTGTCTGCCGGAAAAACTTTGGATCGATTTTTAACCCTTTTCCCGTGATCCAATCGAGCTGAATCTTTGCAGGCAGACTCGTGGCGACGATAAAAATGATCTAACAAATTTTCTTTTGAATTAGTTTAATAATTTATAGTATAATTTTGGATTTTTCGAAAATTTAATAATTTTTTCAAATTGTAGGCACGAAACCTGATTCAATGAGAAAGAGAGTATAATAAAAACTTGATTTCTACGGGTTAGTTTTTTTTTAATTCTTAGAACTCCGTTAACGGTTGTTGTACTGACTTTAATTTTCAAAGAATATTCTCGAAAGGTAATTTATACTTTTAGCAACAAAAAAACATTTTTTCAAAAATTCTGCCTGGTTTTGACCAATTAAATCCATTTTTCTTTAAACTGACTCTAGTACAGAAATGTATTTTATCAATTGAAAAATGTATTAAATGTTTCAATATTATGAATTTATTAGAACAATTTATGAATTTAATTTGATTTTATTTTCCAGTGTCAAAATTTCCTAAGGCTGTGCGAGTTGCTGGTGAAGTCGTGCGAAAACTTAAGGAAGATAGATCTGGTGACTTCGTGCGAGAGCAATAACAGAAGCGACAGAAAGAATTCAGAACAGATAGAATATTTCCGACACTTGACTGCCGATTTATCGAAACGCAAAATAGAACTGTCTGTCGAATTTTCTAGCACCCTCCATGACAGACAAATAAAGTGAGTACTTTTTGTTTACTTATCCGTTTATTATACAGCTGTACATAATAAAAAAACTTGGTAAACTATTGTACTGTTCCCTGGTCAGGAGTCGGGTTGGAAACAACTCATCTGTCTGGAGTCCCCATTTCAATGCCCAAATACACACACTTGAACGCATCCAACACAAATTTATATGTTACATTAACTATCGACTTCACATCCCAATTGAAAATGTCAACTACACAAGATTACAAATTTTTACTGGATTATTGCCATTATCCAGCGGGAGAGTTGTATCCGATTTGATTTTACTCAACAAAATTATTAACTCGCATTTTGACACCCCTGATATTTTACGTTTGTTTATGTTTCATGCGCCTGAAAGAGCTACACGAATACCTACACTATTTTATTGCAACAACACTAGAACCAACTCGCATTTTAACTCTCTTGTACCCAGACTGCATAGGCTAGGTAAACACCTATGCGCATATCTCTGATATTTTTAATTCTAGTTTAGCACAAAAAGCTCTACACCCCGCCGTCCTGAATTCATAATGCAATCACAAACAAATTATTATACCTATTTGTTTAACCTTGTATATATTTCACATCTCCTTTTTCGTAATTATGTTTTATCTTTAAACAACTATCTATATTATCAATTCTATCAATTCTGTAATTTTTTGCTGTTCTACTCTTTGGATTTTTTTGTATATATTATTATGTAAAAGGTACTTCTGTGCCGTATATTGAAATAAATAAATAACATACTCGCAGACGGTTATGATGAGTCGGTTAGGTGTGTGTATTGCTTGCAAATATTAATTTTTGAAAACTAATGATGATAGCTCTAGGTATCTAATATGTATACCTAATATGTAATATATATTATAGCGATGATAAAGTGTCTATTTACGAATGATAGTGTAATTCAAAGAGTAGCGTTAAGTTGAATTAGTTTTAAGTATTTTACATTGAATAGTTAATCAATCAGTGATTAATAAATTGCTAATTAATTTTCAGTGTTTTCCTTCATTCCTCCCGCAGCCACGACTTGTGACAATATCATTGTAATTTATTTATCTTTATTTCCTTTTTATTATTTTTTTTCCTCCAGACTTTTTTCTTTACCTCTATTCAATCAATGTGTAATGACTGCATCAGTTATGCGCTTCGGGAAATAGAGAGCTATGTAATATTTTCTCTCTATAAAGTAGACTGCGTTGTCTCAAACCTACAATCAGTAAACAGTCTTGTTTTGTGGAATTACTGGTTATGGTAGTTTTTCTGTGAAATCAAATATTCTTTTGTCATCAAAATTAAATTGTCTAGCATTTGGCCCATAGGCCCTCATATTTGAAGACTCCTTGGGAAAAACAATGAATGTCACTTTTTTTGTAAAACTAACCTTGTAATGCCATCTGTTAACATTTTGTGGTATTATTTTATACAATAAATCAGAATCGGGTAAAACCGTCGTGGTCCGCCGTAATAGTTAAATTTATATCTGTTTATCCATCGCAAGAAACAGGAATACAACCCACCGAGCGTCAAAAAAAGTTGTTGTCAATTTGACAGTACATACATTTAATATACGTACATACATTGAATATGTTTATATAGTAATAAGTTGATTCAATATTTATATAAAAAAGCATTAGTGAAAGAAATATGGACTTTGAAACTATAAAAAACAGTTTTTCTCTAAATAAAAATTTCTTGACATTCATTGTTTTTCCCGAGGAGTCTTCATTTGTGATACAATATATTTCTCATTCTTTCAATTTCAGGCTTAGTTCGGGATGGATCATTAAAATGGGAAGAGGTCTCGATGTGTACAAACCTCCGGAAAGCAAGTTTTCCCTCGGAATGTACGATCTGGACTTCCGACCTTGTCACGAGACTCAGATTGATATCTTTCACTCCAAAGATGTGAAGACAATTTCTTCATAGCATATTTCTTTATTTTTTATTTAACCATTATGTTTTAATGTTGAAATATTCAATAATAAATATGTACATATATCAATATATATTGTAGATTAAAATTATTTGATTATGTATGGATTTTTTTTTATGAGTATCTTGAGTATCATTATATCTAAATGTATTTAATAGTATGTAGTACATACTACATACATATGAGAAAAAAAACTAATATGCAATAAACATAACGCAATAATCTGAGACAGCAGTAAAAAATAAAGTAATAATAAGCATAAAACATATAACAGTGTGCAATTTAAAAAAGAATACAGGCGGACCTCAACTTTCGCACATAATTGGTTCCTGAAAATGTGTGCAAATGTTGAATGTTCGAAAGTAGAGGGAAGTAAAAAAAATTAAAATTGTATGTATTTTAAAATATTTATTTATCAAGTAAATACATGATGTTTAAGAGGCGTTAAAGTGGTTTAAGAGATATGTCTTTATTGATCGGCCTACACACTCGAGATATGCGTTCTCCATATTATCACAATCTTCCGTAATATTTAAAAAATTTTCAAGATGCGTGAAGGCTTCATTCATATTTTTCATTGTTAAAGTCTTGATGATTGGATCAGCTTCTTCTTCCTCACTTTCATTACATATTTCATTTTCATACCCTGATGCTCAATTAAACAATAATTTGTTAGAGGTTCTGAATGAGATTTTATCATCTCATTAACATCTAAGTTAAGTTCATTCATTAAGCGGACTATATCAATTGTGATAGTTTCTGGAGTTTCATCACAATTTACAAAATTGTTTCCATGAACCTTTCAAGGTTGACTCTTTTATTTCAGCCCACGCTATATGTCTCACGTGTCTCCAATATTGTTTATTGCGTTTCATACATTGTAGTTCTTCCAGAAATCTTTTAATGTAGGCCCACCTTACCTCTCAGTTGCCTCGATAGCCTGAGTCATTACTGATCTCATATAATTATCGTTTAAACATAGCTATCACCGTTTGGTCCATAGGCTGTATAAGGCAGATATTATTGGGAAGAAGAAACACAACACTGATTTCTGTGTATAAATTCTGTAGAGATTTTGGTGTCTTGGAGCATTGTCTAAGATTAATAATATTTTAAATGGTAAATTATTATCATTTCTTCCTGCGCAAGACTAAATCTCTATCCTAGCTAGCTCACAAGCAAAGTGACGGAAGGAAGCAAGATGCAAGTGATACCAGGATTCCACTTGCTTGTAAGCGAGCGAGAGGGGGATATCTTTATCCCACAGGGTGACATTGTGCGAAATAGCGAAATGTGCGAAAGTCGAATGTTCGAAAGTCAGGGTCCGCCTGTACATACATACAGTGAGAGAAAATAAAGGAAAATTATAAGCAAAGACGTACAATAGTATGCAGTAAACATAATATTAATATTAAAACTATCTATTATTAAATAAATATCCCACAGAATTAGGTAATAAAATATATAAATAATTAAATATTAAGTAAAATAATATTGAAATAGTAGATGAATATATATACCTAGGACACAAGATAAAAATGAACAAAGATAACCAAACAGCAGAATTGCCAAGACGAATAGGAATGAGCTGGGCTGCTTTTGGCAAACTCAAACATATCTTTCAGAATAAAGAGATTCCAATTAGCCTAAAAAGAAAAGTCTTTGAATCACGCATACTGCCAGTGATGACGTATGGATTGGAGACTATGGCCCTTACAAAGAAAAGTGTAGAAAAGCTCAAATGCATGCAACGATCCATGGAGAGATCCATGCTTGGAGTAAGCATGGATCTCTCGCAGAACTAGAGTAGTGGATATCATGGATCGTGTAGCGAAGCTAAAATGGTAATGGGCAGGACATGTTGCAAGGCAGGATGCTACAAGATGGCCTCCCAGAGTTCTGAAATGGAGACCTTGGGAGAATAAAAGAGGCATCGGAAGACCTCAAAAGAGATGGCCGATGATATAGCCGCTGTGGGGGGAAAGAAATGACTACAATTAGCAAACAACAAGGAAGGATGGAAAAGGAAGGAAGAGGCCTATATCCAGCAGTGGAGAGACGAAGGCTGATGAAGAAGAAGAAGAAGTAAAATAGAAATAGATTACATTATATAAAATAAAAATTAATTAACTGTGGTATAGCCACAATTTTTGTAATTGTGTGTTTTACCCCCAAATTAGCACATATCTTGCCCCTTATATTTAGTCACCATCATGCGTTTCACATGTGGGTAGGCAGTGTAATGTTTGTATCTATGGAATAGATATAATTGTCTCATGTACTTTTAGTAGAGGGGGTGGCTGTCAACCGGAAATGCGTGCAGTTTTTACTGTACGAAACACGGAGAGTTGGACGGACGCCTGCGCTCGGAGCTGAGAGTAATAGTGAACCAGTGTTATACCTTTTTACCTTATAGTAATCTTTATTAGTGAGGTGTTGATCACTACAGGCGGAGAGGCTAGAGCGTCGCACTCTTCTGTCCTGACACACAAATCTCGCCTTATCCACATTCATACATCTCCGCATGCAAGCTCGATGACTGTTAGGCTTCTAACACGACCATCTTCCAATATCTGGATAATCTGTTCATGCCACGTCTTCTGCGGTCGCCATCTCCTTCTGGCGCCGTCAAAACTTGCGTTATGTATCTTGATGGGAGCAAGAAGACAGGGAAGCTGAAGGAAGGACTCACCGTTCTTATCCGACACGCCATCATCCGCAGGCTCCTCCGGTTCCTGTATTCCTTGCAGGGGGTGGACTGTATAATGTTATTTTTTTATCTTCGTTCACAGGCACAATTCGTCATGATCGTAGAACAATGACGGATGTGTAAAAAATTCCATATTGACTTTTTTGGATCGTTAAAAAGTGAAAAAAGAAGCCATCTACTGGTATATAAAAAGCATATTTTTTCTCATTAATTTAACCGTCGTTATACGAAGTTGGTAAAATGACGGTTCTGATTTGCGATCATAGAACAATGCAGCATGTGTAAAAACGTTGTTGTACTATGCTGACAATATTTGAGGTTTGAAAGGTATCAACATTAAATAACTAACCCAAGTTTCAAAGGAAAATCTTTTTTAGTTATCGAGCTATGATAAAAAGTGTCTATGTAAATAAAATTTCAAACTGCTCTCCTGCAAACTTGAGAAAAATCATATGCGTCGTTATTCTACGATTATGACGAATGGTAGTATTAGAAATACGAAAATATTGAGTTACGAACTCTTCAAACTTTCGCTGTTCTAGCACGTGTAAATTTTACCATTCCTCACAGGCGCTGCAGGTAGACTGCACGCAGTGCGGTGAGAGAGGAGAGAGGAACAGAGAACGTATTTCGCTGAACACGAAAAAATCAAGTCTCATCTGCATTCAACATAGCATTAGGAGAGTACCTCGTAGAAAGCCGTGGATGATGTCCCTGTTGCCTTCAGTAAATATTCCACCTATCTGGCGGCAAGAAAATTCCAAGAAACGGATTTTCTAGATGTCCCCTTTTCGGCGTAAGTGTACCAATTTTTTCGCTGTAGAGAGTGAGCCATTTCATTATAGAGAGTGAATGAATACATGGGTTCTTATGGAAAACCAAATAAGTCGGGTTAATTTTTACATTATAGAGGTTTTCACTATAGGGAGTTTCGTTACAGAGTGTGACAACTGTATATAGAACTTTCTTACAATGGAATTGGTGAACGTTGCATTGTACAGAGTGATCACCTAAGCTAGCTCATACAGTTTTAAGCCCTGCGCCATCGTATGAAAAGACTTCCACACACGTTTCTCATATTCGTTCATCTATCTTAATGATAATTGAATTTCTGTCATTCGAAACGAGCTATAAAAAACACTAACTTGTAGAGATTCATCCATAGTCTACATTATAATATTGTGGAATAACAATACGTTTGCTGTCATTCCAATGAATCCACTTTAAATTAAATAATTTATACTACATGTGGAAATTTTCATCTATTTTCTGTAGAGAATATTTCATAAAAAAACCTATTTTTTTTAGATACATACAAATAATACATTATAGATGTCTTATAGAGACGAAGCAACTTTTTTATATGGGAAAGAGGGAATGGAAGTCTTTTGGGTGTTCCTAGGGCGTACGACCTATCTTAGATATGGCTGGCTTAAGTGATCACTTTACACAGTGTAATGTTTACTAGTTTAAAGCATTTAATTTTGGATTAAACTTTAAGAATGCTTAAGAAAGCTTAAGAAAACTTTATATTATATTTAATTGGTGAGATAAGTTTGAATTTTAATTTAGACCATATGACAAAATTGGCCCGTAAGTTTATACTAATATATAAAGAGGTAAAGTTTGTAAGTTTGGATGTAGGAGGCAATCTCCGAAACTACTCATCCAATTTCAAAAATTCTTTCACCAATATTTAGAATGGATTTTCAGGGTGGACATAGGATATATATTATCCCCTTAAAATAAAAGGGCTTTTCGTGGTGACCTTTTTTACAACTAAAGTTGATGAAAAACTGGTGGAGCGGTGTGTTTTTACACTGCCTTAACGGTAAGATATATTTAAATACTTTCTATAGAGAAGTTGTAGAACTCAAAAAGTTCTTTAAATAAGTCCACGGCGAGATATATCTATATGTTAAGGTTGATCATATATAAATTGATAAAGTATGACTAAAATTTACCAAAAATCTACGCGTGCAATGCCGCGCAGGCAGAGATAGTATTATATATAAAAAAAAAAATTAACCATAGGAGTAATACATTTAAAAAATATTTGAAATGAAAATGAGTTGAAGATGTTCAAGCAACCACTACCATGAATTATAATAATAACAACAGTTATGGAGATATGCAATATCAAAGTTTGCACTTTTTTTTCAATATTTCTGCCAAAAATTGAACTATCATTACAGTAACTTATATCGATTATATATTAGATTAGAAGAATAAAGACGAACTTTCTCTTTTTACACAAATTAATAAATTGTACTATCGACCGTCCTCAACTACTAGAACGTATCTGCTTGCGTGCTCCGGTTCACGTAACTAGATGTCATGCAGATTTTGCTGAGGAAACTGCAGCTACTAACTACGTCTCTAATTCCCCACTGAAAGGCTTCCTAGACTAGCAAACAGATACGAGCAACTTGATGTTTTTGCCAACAACTTTGATTTTAATTGATTTCCACTTTGTCATTATTATTTTAATATGTTATTATTTTTTTCTTTAAACTATCCATTCTATAAATGTACACTTTACCTATTTGTAAAAGCCCTGTAGAGCATTAATTAATAAATAAAGAAACGACCTAGTCTTACTATCTTACAATATATGATGATATATGACATCTCACAATAGAAAATATCATTTGAGCAGCGACTGAAATTAACCTCAAAATTTTAAAAAGCTAAATATGGAAATATTTATTCGAATAGTTATTCATTATTACTCACTTGCATTTTTTAACAATGACCATCACATTTTTCAGACACTTATTGTTAAAAATTAATTTATAAATACATTTATGTTAATATATATATTTATTAATTATTAAACACATGTAAAGAAAATGTATGTGCATTTTTTAAATATTTTATTTTGCCGCACTGTGAATTGTCAATAATAATTATGGCGATGTCGATAAAACAGTGTACTATTATAAAACTTTAAAAATGTTAAAATTAAATATAGACTACATATTATAAGGTCGAAAATACAAGACTACCGTGGCGAAATTTGATAACGCGCCATCCCCGGATATAGAATGGAAGTCCGTTGGTTCGAATCCCGGTAGCAGTAAAAATATTTTTTCTGTCTTTTCTAATTAATAAATAAAATTTTGTTTAAAATCACAGAACTTCATTCTGAAATTGCAACTTCACATTAATAATGTGTTTTCTTTAATAAGATATACATTTATTAATACAGTGCCAACTTCTTGGAAAATGGGTTGGTACCATCTGACGGCCAACTCTATCATCCCGCGCGCTCATTAGTCAAATGAAATAGCGCGCGCTTCCCCGGCGTCTAGTTTCCTGTTACACATTTCCGTCCATTTTCACGATAATAATTACACTGTGAACATGAAAATTGTTTTTCTACAATGTGCTTACCCTACACACCTAACCTTCTTACGCACCCTATTAAGCTTTACCATTCGTCGATTCGACAAGCATTTTTTGGGGTGGATATTTTTAATTAAAAACACATGTTTTTTATGTTTATTAGACACATATATAGACGCAAAGGTTTAATTAAAAACACATGTTTTTTATGTTTATTAGACACATATAGAGGCAAAGGTTTTATTGATAAATAAAACGTATGGAACATAAATAAACGATATTTCAATTTTGTTAAAAACATAAATATTTTTTAATTTTTCACACAAAGAAAAAACATTGTGGTGAGTGATAATATCTATAAATAAAATAACTCTTTGTTTAACACAACTTTATCGAGTTTAAACCAACTAGTTTCGACTCACAGCTGAGCCTACATCAGAGTTCAGTATTAACCAGTTAACAGTAAGACACTAGTTTTTATGAGATCAAAAGAGACAACATACTTTTAAAATTTAAATAAAAAAAATGACGTAAAAGAGCCTTTTCTTTTGTGACGAACTAAAATTATATTTTCTTTACCTGGATAAAATGTAAAAACTAATATATAAAAGCTTAAATCATGCAAAAATCAACTTTATGTTCAGCACAAATTGCGCCTTTTTATACGAACAAAGACCACAAACTTTTTTTCTAATATTTGGTGTCTCTATGAGTTGAGGATCATTGCTGGACGATGAGTTTCGCTTTGAGTTTCGTTTTTCTTGCATCTATATTTCTTATAAATTGAATTTTGTTTTTATGTGTGGCAGTGTGCGAATTTGTATTCGAATTTTGATCCACGGTTCTACAAGTTGCGAATTCAACTTCTTCGCACCATCATGATGACTCGTTATATTTTGTCCTAGTGTAGGAGAATTGTATCAGTAAATAGTGTAACTGTTGATACATGATATATTTACCATGCCGTAGAAAAAACACATAGGCCAACGATTGGTTGTTCTGCTGCATGACATTATTGAGTACATTTGGTCGAATGTATGTGCACCACCTTTTGTGCTTTTAAAAAAAATCAATCATACGCGGTTTCTATGTTACGAAGTTCACTGTGCCCTATTCACCACAAGAAGATAATAGATAAACCATTTTTGATGCTTAAGGCTTGTACGAAAGGAGTGTGAGAAGGACAACACAACTATTTAGTCGTATCGGCAATGAGTTAAAAGCATTTCCCATACATTTTTAATGGGTGTAAATGCGTAATATCAGCACCAGACAGCATTAACTCAAAAGCCATGGCAAAAAAGTTACAACTAGTTATCAAAAACATACACAAAGCCTAACCATTCGTCGAAACTACGAGTAGATTCGCAATATCTCGAAAACTTGCGTCATGATCATCGCATGCGCGGCAAAAAAAAAAATAGCGTACTAGTATCGCTTATTCGTCGACTCGACGAAGGTTAGTCTTCTAGGGTTAAGAACGTGAGCCTTTAAGTTTCATTAACGATAACACTAAGGACCAGTTGTTTCAAGTTGGATTAAAGTAAGCGTTCAATTAAAGCATAGATTTTTACGAAAACGGATCGTCTGATTGGTGGAGAACGTAAAAATCTAAGCTTTAAAAGAACGCTTACTTTAATCCAACTTGAAACAACCGGGCCTAATAATTGCACTGCGAATATTAAAACCGTTTTTCTCCAGTGTGTGAAAGCGTATGTCTATTTTAGTTTGATTTCCGTTTGCATGAAAAATTGCACTGTGAACATGAAAATCGTGTTTCTTCAGTGTGTATAAGCGTGTCTTTTTAATTTTGATTTCTCATTGCATGAATAATTGCACTGTGAACACGAAAATGGTTTTTCTCTAGTATGTGAAAGCGTATGTCTATTTAAACTTGATTTAAATTTACTTGAAAAATTGCACTGTGAACATGAAAATGGTTTATCTACAGTGTGTGAAAGCTTATGACTAATCAAGCTTGATCTATAATTGCATGAATAATTGCACTGTGAACATGAAAATGGTTTATCTACAGTGTGTGAAAGCATATGACTAATTAAACTTGATTTATAATTGCATGAATAATTGCATTGTGAACATGAAAACAGTTTCATTCCAGTGTGTGAAAGCGTATGTATTTTTAATTTTGATTTCTCATTACATGAATAATTGCACTGTGAACATGAAAACCGTTTTTCTGTGGTATGTGAAAGCTTATGTCTGTTTAAGTTTGATATCAGTTTGCATGAAAAATTGCACTGTGAACATGAAAATGGTTTTTCTACAGTGTGCGTAAGCATATGACTATTTAAGCTTGATTTATAATTGCATTTATAATTGCACTGTGAACATGAAAATAGTGTCTCTCCAGTGTGTACAAGCGTGTGTATTTTTAATTTTGATTTATAATTGCTTGAATAAATGCACTGTGTACAAGAAAATAGTGTCTCTCCAGTGTGTGAAAGCGTATGTATTTTTAAATTTGATTTTTGATTGCATGAATAATTGCACTGTGAACATGAAAACCGTTTCTCTCCAGTGTGTGAAAACGTATGGCGATTTAAGCTTGATTTATAATTGAATGAATAATTGCACTGTGAACATGTAAACCGTTTCTCTGTAGTGTGTGAAAGCGTATGTATTTTTAATTTTGATTTCTCATTGCATGAATAATTGCACTGTGAACAAGAAAATAGTGTCTCTCCAGTGTGTGAAAGCATATGACTAATTAATCTTGATTTATAATTGCATGAATAACTGCACTGTGAACAAGAAAACAGTTTCTTTCCAGTATGTGAAAGCATATGTATTTTTAAATTTGATTTCTGATTGCAAGAATAATTGCACTGTGAACATGAAAACAGTTTCTCTCCAGTGTGTGAAAGCGTATGTATTTTTAAATTTAATTTATGACTGCATGAATAATTGCACTGTGAACATGAAAACCGTTTCTCTCCAGTGTGTGAAAGCGTATGGCGATTTAAGCTTGATTTATAATTGCATGAATAATTGCACTGTGAACATGAAAACAGTTTCTCTCCAGTGTGTGAAAGCGTATGTATTTTTAATTTTGATTTCTCATTGCATGAATAATTGCACTGTGCACATGAAAATGAGTTTTTTACAGTGTGTGAAAGCGTATGACGATTTAAGCTTGATTTATAAATGCATGAATAATTGCACCGTGAACATGAAAACCGTTTCTCTCCAGTGTGTATAAGCGTATGTAGTTTTAATTTTGATTTCTCATTGCATAAGTAGTTGCACTGTGAACATGAAAACCGTTTCTCTCCAGTGTGTGAAAGCGCATGTCTCTTTAAGTGTGATATCTTATTGCATGAATAATTGCACTGTGAACATGAAAACAGCTTTTTTCCATGTTTATGTAAATGTTTCTCAAATAAATATTGTTGATCGCACGAATAATTACACTGCAAACACGAAAAAAAATTCATTCTTTGATGTGAGACCCTTGTTTCCTTTCTTTGATGAGCCTTATTCTTGCTCGTATGCGGGGACCGAGAGAAAGAAAATGCTTCCTTACCAGCGGGAATAATTGTGTTTTCCCTTGAGAATTTTTTAGGGTTAGAAGCGGTTTCAGATTCCAGCTGTTTTCCAAAGACAGACATAGACACATTTGGACCATCCGAAAAATAATCTGGTGTTCTCAAGAGACCTGCAATGTTAAATTTTTTTGTATAAATAAAAAAATTTACGTTCTGAATACAGTTTTGCGTGATTGTGTTATAGCGCTCAAATAATATCATCGGATCTTAAATATTAATAATATTAAAATAAAGTAATTAATATTATATTAAAATAAAGTAATATTAAAATAAAATAATTGTACAGGGTCTTAAGGTGGAAATGTATAGAATAAGTTGGCACTGAAAACGCTGGCAGACTGGGCATCATGTTAATAATAATCAATATAAATGAAAAATTAACAAGAATTATTTAGGAAACTAAGGTACAAAATCAGAACCTCGTTAAAAGCTGGCAAAATCATCGAATATTGATATCCCTCTAGATTTGCCCATTGAGGCTCAAAAATGATTAAATTGCATTATTTTTAATTAAGATGGTGCCTATGTTTTTCCGCAGGGTCCTTAAGAACAAGGATGCAAAATTTGGGTCAGATCTGCCAACTGGTGTAGATTTGTATAGAGAACAGACAAGTAAACACTGAGTACATATAGATTTAATAAATTCGAAATCTGTGTGTTCGCCATGTAACGCTGTATCCGGATTAACTTAAGCGGATATTTCACTATGTAACATTTTACTGTCACTCGTTTTTGACTTAAGTTATTTCAATATCATTGAAAGATTTGGCAGATACTTCGTTGTGCAACATTACAATTTAAAATGTGTTTAAAATCTTAAAATCGTCAACAGGTTTTTCCTAAAAAGTTGTCAAGCATTCAGTTAACGTGTCCTCAAATTCACTGTACTGCAACCAAGCGGAAGTTTGGTATTACATTTGCATAGTAGAAAATATATGTAAATGTTATTATTTGGTCACAGTGTAATTCACAGGCGCAGGGATCACTAGATCGATACACCAGAACCACTGACTTGTACAAAATCACTGGCATGCTTAACCTTGGTCACAGTGTAATTCACAGGCGCAGGGATCACTACATCGATACACCAGAACCACTGACTTGTACAAAATCACTGGCATGCTTAACCTAGAAGATCTGATATATGCGGGGAAGATAAGGATGACTAATAAAATAAAAAATAAATTATTAAAAACGAAAATCATCCTTAAAAAACCAGAACAGTGACATACATAGACAACACACAAGAACAAAAGTATTAAAGTGATATACCGCGGACTAACAGAGAGAGATATGGTTTCCTTTACAATATGAAAGATATGGCATCCCCAATTCCATAAAAGTATTAAATAGTGTATAACTATTCAATAAACAGCTGAAGGGACTCGTGTTGGGGAGGAGATAACTGTTTAACAAATCAATGAGCTGATATTTAATATGTGTACCCACTTATTTTACTTTATTTCCTGTCCCCTTATACCAGCTGTTTGGGGACACGCTATTTAATTCTTAATTTTAATTAATACAAATAATTAATTAATGTAGTGTGATCATACAAAGTGTGTAAATAAAATAAATATTATTATTTAAAAAAAAATGCGATATGACATATGTATTTTATGTAGCTATTTGTATAGCATACAATTCATGGCTAAATCAAAGATAATGGTCCCATTGCACATACAACGAAAATGATTATTTCACTATATCATTGAACGTGCTAATAACAAAATGAAAAACAATTTACGTTTAAAAAGTAAGTATTAAATAAGATATTTAAAGTTTTAAGTTTTTAAAGTTTAAAATTTCGAAAATTTAAAATTTAAACTTTAAAGTTTCGAAAAATGCACTGCATATTTTGACATTTCATAGGCATATATGAGGATAGGTTAGGTTATTAGGTTTGGTTTGGTTAGTTTATTAGGTTTGGTTAGGTTAGGTTATTAGGTTTGGTTTGTTTAATTTAGATTACGATTATTTTAATTAGATTAAATTAAGAGGACTTTAAATTATTTAGTGAAATACTTATTTCCATTGTGTGAACAACGGGACAATATTCTTGGATTATTCCCAATTCACACTGTAGCGGTCACACCAGGTGCAGGATCTATTTGACGGATTGACGATCCAAGGAAATTGCTCACCAGCGCGCTGGTCGGCCCTCCTGGAGTACTCCGAGCACTCCTGCTTGATGTCAGGGTAGGAGATGTCTATCTCAGCGTACGGCGCTCCACCGCCCGCTCCCTCATCGCTGCTGTCGGCTGGAGAGGCGACATTGGCGACGCCCATTTCTGGAATCGAAAACAATAATCTGGTTCAACAGAGCGGGAGAGTTGCCTGTCTCTTTCGCTCGCCGTGCCGCCTCGGGCTGGAAAGTAAACTGCGTGCAGACAAGGTGACCACGCAGACCACTTATTTATTTATTTGTTTGTTTACGCCCATTATAGCTTTTACATAATAATGTTATAATACAGAAAGAATTATATAACACAGTATCAGGTATAATAATGATAATAGGTCTTTATTTCAGCTTGTTGAGAATAGATTTTCACCTCGCCATATATACAGGGTTATTTGGAAAACATTAATAACCTCGCAGGGCTATATTCCTCCCTTGATTATGAGGCGAAAATGTTCAAGCTATTATTACCTAATATCAATAGTTAAAGAGATATGCGACATCAAAGTTTGCATTTTTTTTCAACATTTTGCACGTGTTATATATTAATTATTATATAAAATTCAAGAAGTATATACATAAAACAATATCAGTTATAAGCAGTAAAATATAAAATATATAAATATAAAGTACATGTATAAGCAATAAAAGGTATAAACAGTGAAAGTATCAGGTATAAACATTAAAATATGAGTATAAAAATTAAAAATATAATGTACAGAGCTGTAATGTGAATAAAAAAATGTATTACACATAATTACATAGTTGAAGTTAGTAATGAAGTAGTATTGTCTCTTTAAGTGTAAACTTTATTTTCACTAGATTGTCGTTGAAAACGTTAACTTATGTCGCGCTGTTCTTTCGATTTTATTAAGAGAGAAACAAATGCTTAGTTTATTTTAAAATACAGTTATTTAGAGCATGTATTATGCTATGATCCACTCCCATCTCAGTAGTCTAGTTATCTGGGGCAAAATCACAAAGAGACAAATTTCAGAAATACAAGTAATCCAAAATAGAGCCATAAACAACTTATACCAACTACCATGGAATACACAGCCAAAAATTCACAATATTCACAGACACAAATACTTCCTTTTTATTTAAACATAAATTATTTTTCACTCTGTTATTAACACATTCAATAATATAGTATAATACTCATTTTTACTATATTTGCGATGGGACCATGAACTTGGAATTAGCTCACAGCAGGTGCGAACATTTCACACAATTGAGAATAAATTAATAATTAACCAACTCCTCACCAATATGCCGGTAGTCCTTCCCGGAGAACTCCGAGCACTCTGCTTGACGTCAGGGTACAATATATCTGTCTCCGTGTAGGGCGCTCCACCGCCTGCACCATCATCGCCGCTCCCGGCTGCAGACCCTGGCTCGGCCTTGACGGCAGGAACATCTTGCTCAGCGCGGTTCATGCTTCCAGCAGGGATGCCACGCGATTGAGAAATGGCGACCGTCAAATGTCTGGCAACCATAGACACGAGCGGGGCATAGACAAATTATCAAATTAATTAACAAACCATATTAACTCCTGTGTGTCGGTGATGTAACGTAGGTCTACCTGTCATACAAAATATGAAGTATCTACCTTATTTACGAAAACTAAAACGTCACATTTTTTGTAATCATCGAATAGACATTTTCACATCAAAATTACTAAATTAAACTGTTAGGAATGTACGGATCTTTTAATTAAAAAATATTTATTCATTACTCTCGTATTTTCGGCCAGTGTGTAAGAGAGAGCAGTATATTGTGCTACGCAGTTAAATCGAGCAAGAAAGAGCACGACAATACCATACATTTCATGTAGGACAGAGATGGCGGTTGCTTGGGTTTCGGCGAAACCAAAAACAATATAGAAAGAGTACGATAGAGTCGGGTAACACGTGCTAGACAAAGACGGAGTACATGCGACTGAAGCGAGCAGGCGACCGCGTCGTTGTATTCAGTTGCTATTGAAACGTCGGCGGAAGCGCACGCAAATTCGACTTGCCATGATTTTATAATAATTTACTAAAATAATGCAAATATGTATATTTACCTTACATAATTATATAAAGGGACCTTTAAAAAGTCTTATCTGTATTGTATATATGTATATTTTATCACATATTAAAAACTATGCTGATTTTTAATCAGGTAACGCTGTGTTACTCCACCGTCCCCAAAGTTTTTTTTTAGCACAGTCTTTTAAGAGTTAATTATCCAATAGGTGGGTAGACAGTAAACATTTAAACCTTCGGGTACCGGAAAATCGAAAGTAGGATTTTTTGTTTGTACCGCAGCGGGGTACAAACGAGACCCCAGTCAAATTTGCGTTTTTATTAAGTATAATGGTTAGAAAATGTTCTATATTACTTCTATACTAATTTTAATAAATTTGTCGCTATCATCGGCGGATGACGTCCAGATTCTCACCGCACTCAAATTCACTCGGAGTGGCGCGAAGCCACTCCATATTTTTTTGTCAGTTTAAGTGGAACCACAACATGAGAGAATTTTGTTAATTGACGATATGGACAGTGAAGAGAAATTTTTGCTGTTTCATAATTATTAATAAAAAACAAATTCATTTTTGAAGGCCCTTCTCAAAGACGCTATTTTTTTGCACCGTATCTTTGAGCTTGGATCGACCTTCTGGATTAACAGCAGTAGTTCTTCCATAGCGGCATTACGCTTATTTCTATCATCATAATCATGATGACAGGTTATCCAGAGACATAGCGATTCCCTGTACATCTCAATCACCTCCAGATCAAACTCTTTTCTCGCCATTATGGATGCGTCTGTTCTTCACCAGAGGGTGCGGCCGACTGATCCTCTAACTCAGAATGTTTGCTTGGCTATTGTTTATCCATTTTGCACAAATTTTAAAGTAAAAGCCTTGAATGCGGTGTATATGTAAAAAAAATCGTGTTTATTATTTTCAATCGGTTTGACGAAACAAACCAAGAAAATAATGATAACTTATCTGTTACTAAATGAACGTTTTCGAAATAAATTATCTGAAAAATAAAACTTATTCATTGTTTTCATAACTAATTTCTGTCCATACTAATAATAATAATTCAATTAACTTGAATTTCTCTTCACTGTTTTACAATATTCTTTGATATGACATTTCGACGATCACCGAAATACGAGAGACGTGCACCCCGATCGGCAGACGTTGACGAATTAAAAATGGGTGATGCCGGCCGAGCGACGCCATTGTCTTTGATGTGTGCTCGAAAAACCGAAGACTAAGCCAAGTTCGGCCAACCTCCGCCAACCACCGCCACCCTGCGCCAAACCCCCTGTACAAATTGGGCCAACCTCGCACTGGACCAACCTCATCCAATATTTACAGGGCCCCACAGAATATAGACCAAAATAGAATGGCAACTGATATTTGCAAAGTGACATCTTGCGACTATGGGAGATATTATTATTTATTTATATATTTGTCCTTTTTTCTTTATTTATTTATTTATTCATTTAAATTAAATAAATATTTCGACCTATCCTGAAAATAGCAATATTGCTATTTCTGTATCTTGACAGTTATTGTATAACATTATAATGCTGTTAATTTTAACGTTTTAAGTTTGACAGGTTTGAAATTAACGAATTCAATTAATCAGATAAGCTCTAAAACGTAAAAAAACGCTAAGTTATTCACATATTATGAATAACTTATTTTACTTTCGTTTATTTACGTTTTAGAGCTTTCTGATTGATTGAATTCATTAATTTCAAATCTGTCAAACTTAAAATGTCAAAATTAACTGCAATACAATGTTATAAAATAACTGTCAAGATACAGAAATAGCAATATTACAATTTTCAGAATAAGGCTGTTTGTTTCTGAAAATGAAAATAAGGTTTAACAATAAAAGATGGTACATTTAATTAAAAATGTATTATCCGTCAATTCTATAATAAGAGTCAGAAAAAGAATTGGCAAAGAAAACTGACAATTATTTTTAAATTAGTCAATATTGTTACAGTAATTGAATGTTACGGCGTTTACCTTGTGGAAATCCATTATGAATAAATAATGAAATAAAACAATCAACTTTGTTTTTTTCCACTTATATTTAAGCCACTTGTTTCACTACATGTTTCGGAAACGTCCGTTTCCTTCATCAGGTGAATTAAGACTGAGGTATGTAGGAATGGTTGTCTGGTGTGTGTGTTGTGGATTCGGTAGAAGTGGAGGGGGTATCTAAGTGGTGGGAGATCGGGAACATTGTAAGAAGGGGTGATGTGAAGGGTTGTATTTGATTATTGATTATGTTATTTGTTGTGTTTATGTTTTTATGAATTTCAAGTGTTTCTAAATTATTTTGTTTAAGGCCGTATGTCTGTTTATGTAGGATGTGTATTTTTGTATTGCTGAAAGTGTGGTTATTTTCTATTATATGATTGGCGTATTCTGAAAAATTGTGATTTGTGAAGATTTGGACTAGTTTGGATTTTTTTATTTAAAATTTTTTGTGTTGTATCTAATTTATCTAATTTTAAAATTTAAAAAAAAATTTAAATAAAAAAATCCAAAGAAACATAATAAAAAAATATATATATAACTCCTTTACCAAAGACACACACAATAATTGGCGAAAAATACTTTATATAGATACAATATCATACGATATTACCAGAAAACTACCAAATAATATAAAACCAGCTTTCTACACGGACAATACAATCGAAAAACAATTGAAAAATAGTAAATCTAAAAATCCTAACAAATTACACTGTAGTGGTATTTATAAACTAGAATGTGGAGATTGTGAGATGTCGTATATAGGAAGGACAGGCAGATCAATTGAAAAAAGATTTAAAGAACATAAAAGGTGCCTCACAAATCACAATTTTTCAGAATACGCCAATCACATTATAGAAAATAACCATACTTTCAGCAATACAAAAATACACATCCTAGATAAACAGACATACGGCCTTAAACAAAATAATTTAGAAACACTTGAAATTCATAAAAACATAAACACAACAAATAACATAATCAATAATCAAATACAACCCTTCACATCACCCCTTCTTACAATGTTCCCGATCTCCCACCACTTAGATACCCCCTCCACTTCTACCGAATCCACAACACACACACCAGACAACCATTCCTACATACCTCAGTCTTAATTCACCTGATGAAGGAAACGGACGTTTCCGAAACATGTAGTGAAACAAGTGGCTTAAATATAAGTGGAAAAAAACAAAGTTGATTGTTTTATTTCATTATTTATTAATATTGTTACAGAATATTTTTTAAATTTTACACACTACCTTTCTGTAAAAGAAAAATCTCGTGTTTAGAGCAGGAATATGTTTACATAATGAACATAATTTCAGATTAAAATGCATGATTTTGTTTTAAAAACAATGTTCATATTTAAAATTCATTCAATTCAAAAACATAGAATTAATATTTTTTAAAATACCAAAACTCGCAAAGAAAATAAAAATTCAATATTATATATTTTGTAATTATTAATATTTTAGAAAATAAAATGTAAAATTGATCGGTAAATAATTTACACCACAAGCTACCATTTTAAAGGAAATCAATGATTTGTGATGATTATACAAAATAATATTACACTTCGTATTCATGTGGTAGTCAATTTTCATTGCCTGTTAATAATATTACTAATATTATTTAAGTGATGTGATAAAAAAATGTAACATCCAAATAATATATTTTTTAGATTCAGAATGATTGTTTCAAGTACAAATATACAAAGGAAAAATTCAACGAATATTGATTTAAAAAAAACATTGCAATAAATTCCTACCCAATTCGATATAAAATATTTGGGAGCAATTATAAATCATAAACTAAACTTTACATTGAACACAAAATATGTAACAAAAAATAGCAAAATGAATTTCACCCTTGGAAAGAATCAGAAGAGATCAAAACAGAATTGTGCAAAAATATATCATATAACGCAATAATTGTCCCCCGCATCAACTACTGCGGCAGTATACTATTTCTGGTTTGAAGAAGAATTGAAAAAATAACAATACTCGAAAAGAAAGCATTAAGAATTATACTAAAAATAAATCAATACACAAGAATTAAAGTGGTGCTAGAAAGTTTACCAATAATAGACAAATAATTAAATTTAATTCTATTTCTACTTATATATAAAATTAATAATGGATACAACATCTTTGAAGTATTAAGAAAAAAACAAACACAAACATGACCACTGCACAAGAGAAGATGAAAAGATTACATTTAAAAAAATCACAAATTTCAATCATGCACAGTGCTATATATAAAACTACTACTACAACGAAACTATACATAAAACTACCAGGGACATTAGAGATGTAAATAATATAACAACTTTAAGAGGAAACTAAAAAAATATGTGATAATTTAGTTAGAATAAAATTTTAAATAATCATATGTAATTCTGTATATATAAAGAAATATAAAATTATTATATTTCCTATTTAAAGAATAAATTTTTAAAATAATAAAAAAAGGTTAGGAATATCATCTAAATGATCAAAAGTGTGAAGACATGATAAACAGAGTACATTCTAATGGGTTGACAGTATTTCCAACGATTCTTACATACATATACATTACATATACATTACATATACATTACATATACATAATAATTATTCTAGATACACAACAAAAGTATTCTTTTCAATTGTCATTTTACACTTCAATTTTCAGAATAATTATTTTCAATTAAATAAGCGTATACAAGAACAGATATCAATAAGACATCATTTACAATGCATTACAAATAATATAACCGGTCAGTAAGATCAAGCGGTTTGAAACTAAAAAAGTAGAACAAATGATTTAATATTTTTTATGCTTATAGCGTTAAAAACCACACATATTTTTTTTAAACGTCTAATGATTTCGATACTGTATTTATATCTTCATCAGGACGATCGGACAATAACTTCCATAAGTTTAATTTGTAAGGAAAAAAGGCAAACAGTGTTAATGATCGCAAAATTATACGGCTTTCTCAAAATTCACAAAGGAAACAGCCCTATCAGATCAGCAGTATCCCAATGTAATGCAATTCCCCAACATTCAAAATAACTTCATTCATTACAAAAATATTAAATAACTCCAACGTATTTAAACAAAAGCATACAATTAAAATTTCATGTAGTCAATACCTTAAAAGATATTGTCCTGATGAATGAAAAGTTAGTATCATTTGATATTGCAAGATCATTCATTAATGTTCCCATTCAGGAAAGCAAAACACTAATTTTAGATATACTAAAAACACCAGATTTGTCGGAAGGTCTAAATGATTTATCTCTTTTATAAAACCTTGTCTCAATCAAAATATAATAAAATAGTTATATTATGCTGTACCCATTGATAAACCTTATAAGCAAATATAAGGTTTATCGATGGGTGCTTGTGAGGCAATCCAAATCCTTGCAATATTCAAAAAATTCTAAAACAAATAATTGAAAATCAATTTGATAAAGAAATTTATAACATCTAACGCCGATATCTCAAAACTGCATTTTTCACTTAATACACTAAAGTACTCATGGTTCGATATTATTATGCACATTATTTTTACATTTCTAATAATATTTTACAAAGTCCACTGTCTGTGAAGCCTCTTTGTCGATGCTTACATCTGCATGGATTTTTAAGAATGCTGCTACAGACCGGTTAGGCAGCAACGCTTGCTTTCTTCTTCTTCTTGATTTTAACCTTAAAAATAATACAATCTGTTAAATTTAACAACGCTGGAAAATGACAGACGAGTGTGTCCATTTTTAACTAAATTTTATTAACAATTAAATTTAATTAATGGGTATTAACAATTAAATTAAATTAACAAGTGTGGGAGAGTGTGTCAATCATTAATTAAATTTTATTAACATAAACATACTTCAACTAAATTATTTATTTTGTAAATTTATTTATGAAATTACTTAGTTTAATATTTTAGTACTGTTATTTAAATTTATTTTATTAATGTTGTAAACATTTATTAACGTATGTATTGTGTATTAAAAAAATACAACACAAGCAATCATCATTTAAAAAAAATTTAGTTATAGATTATAGTTGTATATTCTTACCCTCATCTCCTTTGCTGGAGCTGGGTTCTGAGGATTCCATTGAGATATTCATCCGTCACACCAATATTCATCTCCTTGGACTTGAATCTGTAGACAATAATTTTACTTATCATTTACACATGTCAGTGGGAAGTTCTGTTCTTTCTAAAACTAGCAGTGAAATAATAATAACTCTTAATTAATAATTGTATGCATGTTATACAAAGTTAGTAGTAATAATAATTAACCCTATTTTTTTTTGTATTTTAATCATACGGAAAACTTAGACAAATGAGTCAACAGTATAGAGATTTTATGGGAAACATAGCCTGTAAATTTATAGGAAACAGATTTTGGAAGGGATAAAATAATACATAAAATCTAGAATTCGGTTAATTTTAACTAGTAATCCTCTGTGACTACATTCAAAACAATTTTTTGGATATTGCTGCTTTCGCTTTTATACCCTATGTAAATTAGTTTTCCTTTGTAAAATAACTTTTTCTAATAAACTTTCAAACACAATTATAATAAAACATTCCAAATATAATTAATATAAATATAAAATACAATCACTCACGCGTATTTTCGGTTTCAGTATGACAGTTCAAAAGGACGATAAAATATTTCGTTTTTGTAGCAAATATCCTTTGAGAAATGCCAATATTCAGTTTCATATCGAAACAAACATATTCTCAGAGGATGTCAATGTCGGAGGCGGTGACGTGGTAGCGGGATTGTAAAAAAATAAACAAGCAAAATCGCCACAGAATAAAGACATATTTGATATTAATTGAAAAATTAAAATGGCGTCGCAAATTGTGAACAATGTAACCAATTTGAACATTTTGCGAAACCAACAACAATACCACTACAATAATTGTTAAAATAGTTGGCAAGGGTAGGTAAGTACTGACACCAAATTAGAACCGCCGAAAAATGAAATTTAAAAAATTCCCATAAAAGAATTGATGCCATTATAATGGAATCGAAACTTTATGGATAGAGTGCGCAGGCCCTGCAGGGCCCTTTACACGAATTCTATCCGTAGGATCTGTCAATCGTATTATTAATCTATAGTGTGCTCATGTCTATGGTCGGTCGCCATTTGACGTCGACGGTGTCTCACACTCCCGGGGTGATATATTACTATGGAATACGCTGATCCACCAGTCAAATCTGAACCAGCGTCTTCGGCTGAAAGCTACGAGGACAGAGATGGCGATAGAATTGTCTATACTGAAATAGATATATCGTTCCCTGATATAAAGCAGGAATGCTCGGAGTCCTCCGGGAAGGTCGATCAACGCTCAGGTGAGACATATTCTACTTGATGTGTATTATAGTACGGCGATATGAATGTAAAAAAAATCGACAAACAATGCCAATTCATAGGACACTTAAACAATGTTATTTCCAAAATAACTCAGTGATACGAAACACTAGAATGTGTGCTTCTCTAATATATCAGCCAATAAATGCAGAGACAGCATTTGGACACTTAACATTGTTCTTTAATGTTCTAAATGAAAACATTAGGATTGCATTTACATTGTCATTAAAAACAATTCGTGCGTGTGCTCATGTAAGCGCGTTAGAAGTTATACTTGAAAAATAAATTAAAATCAAATCTAAAAATTTTAATCACACATTCCCAACTTAGATCGCAAATTTGGGAATAATGCATATTTTGATATTGTTAATTTATTTCCCAATGTACCTATCTCCAAAAGCAAAATAATTGTTTCTGAATCATTAAAAAATTCAAAATTACCTACAGACCTTTCTAATGATATTGCTAAAAAATTCATAAATAATAATTAATGTATCATGAATGACCAAAAAAATCTAACGTACAGTTATCCTATTTTGAATATGTTCTTTACCTGTTTCTTTCCCACCCCCCATTGAGACCGAAATGTGATTGTCCATAATTTGTTAAGTTTATTTAGTATTAAGTGTACTCTGATGAAGGAACGTTGTTTCCGAAACCGGTTGGTTTTTACAAAAATAAAGTGGTGATAAATTGTCAATTTAGTTTCATTTAGTCAACAAATACCGTCTTAAATACGACAAATATTTAAATTTATTAGTTTTACCTTGGTGTAAAGAAGGGGCGTGCAGTGGGAACATCGCAGCATGACTTTTACTTAACCAATTATTTGGAAAAAATCGGAATACAACATATATTTCGTATTATTTTTATCACAATTGTTGTCATAGTATTCATATTTTGATATATCATAAAAATCTGTAGCATAAATATATGATTTCTTTTTTTTCTCCAAAGTATACGTTTGCAAAAAAGTCATGCTTTAATGTTCCCACTGCACGCGCCTGGTGTAAGGGTCCTGTCTAGGTTAGTGTTAAAAATATCTCTAATTTACATTGCATGCATTTAAATATTTACATAATTTTATATGTTTTAACAACAGAATGTATTTTTTTTTAATGCAATTTTTTTTTTTATAGATATCTTCAAGCTGGATGAATCAGTTTCGTCAGACCCACGCACACCATCATCTGCCTCTGGAAGTAATGCAAAATTGGAGATCGCGTACACCGCAAAAGAAATTAAAAGATGTCTAACTGATAGTCCAATTGAAGTTGAAACATATCTATGTCCGCAGTGCGCATATACCTCAAGCGATAAGAGTATCTTGGTAGAGCACATTCTTACTCACTATCCAGGGAAACCCTTTTCCTGTTCACAATGCGCTCACACGTGTTATCACAAGGGACATTTGAGAGATCATCTTCTCACTCATATCGGGGGCAAACCGTATTCATGTTCTCAATGTACTTATAGCTGTGGCGTAAAAAGCAGCTTAAAAAGGCACATGATAACACACACTCAAGACAAACAGTTTTCATGCTCACACTGTTCTTTCAAATGTAATCACAAGAGCAGCTTGACGACGCACTATCTCACTCACACTAGTGAAAAACCGTTCGCGTGTTCATACTGTCCGTATACGTGCAATCATAAAGCCAGCTTGATAAAACACGTTCTGTCTCACTCTGGTGAGAAACCGTTTGCGTGTTTACAGTGCAATATTTCATTCAATCAAAAGAGCACCTTGAAAGCGCATCTTCTCACGCATACGGGAGAAAAACCCTTTGCCTGCTCACTGTGCTCTTATATAAGTAGTTTAAAATGCAACCTAACGAGACATATGCTCATTCACACCGGATATAAGCCTTTTGCATGTACCAAGTGCGATTATAAGTGTAACAGGAAAGGAATGTTGAATGCGCATATGAACAAGCACGCGCGTTCGAGTGCAGCCGCTAACTTGTGCTTCTACACCGTTGACGCTACAGATAATTAAAGTAGAAAAAATTTCGTGTACAGATTCACTCGATTTAGTGTGAGACTACCGTGCGCACGAAATGCGTGAATTGTGCTCGCGTATTTATGCCCCTCAGCGCTTTAATCAGCCACTCGGTCGTCACGGGCCGAGCGTTAGTTTGAGTATGTTCGAACCACGGTGTCCACAAAATACATTTAAGGATTTAATTGAGAGTGTGTGAGTTTTAACTTGTATGTACGTACAATATGTGAGTGTATTGATGCCTCTTAGTGTTTTACTTGGTCACTTGGTCATCGTGGGCGGTGACAGTCGTAATTTTTTAATAACATTGTGTTCACAAAATATACCTGCGCAGTGTATGAAGTCAGTAAATTAGGAAATTTTTTTGTACATATTTATGTTAATACGATTTATGTAATTAGCTATATTTATCTTAGGGGAGTGCGGTGAGAAATTGAAGCATGATTTTTTCCAAAGTATATATTTTGAAAAAAATCGAAATAAGAGATACATCTCGTAATATTTCTATAACAATAATTAACACATTATTCATATTTTAATATTTCATAATAGTTTGTCAGATAAATATTTAATTTCGATATTTTTTCTCCAATATATTCAATGTTCTCACTGCAAGCGCCTGATTTGTCTTCATCGATTGCAATTGTAAATTTCCCATTATTATGGAAATATAAAACAACTAACTTGTATGTTTTCTTATTTTAAATAGAGACGTGAACACGGAATACGTGTCGCATCAATAGTCTCACTATTTTCAAACTAAGCCAATTGCTAGGACTATGAAAATAACACTAACTTGCCGGTGTCTTGGAATGTGGCTCGAACCACCACTGGATCGCTAGGCGAGATATCATTGTAAATATAACAAGATACTATGAATATAATATTCATAAAATAAATACATGTCCAATCATGTCCTGAAGAACAACTTTTCTCTGTTCATAGATATACTTAAAACCGTACGTATTTCATATACACATCGTCAGAAGACATAGAAAATATATAAATGAAGTGTGGCTATAAAATAACGAGACAGATGTTTCTACAGAAAAGTGTGCATGAGCCAAAGGTGAACTATTAACAGCTGTGTAGCTTGAAGCCTTCTCTTTCAAATGCGGCACCTACCGTGACTAAAAAAATCAGTCTGGCCATGGTCTTCATTTGTATAAGAGCTGTTGTTTTGTTTTGCTGGAAGAATAGTAAGTGTAATAATAGAGCAACGAATCGTCGTAAAATTTCACATGAAACTCTGAAAAAGCACTACTAAAACTTATTTTTATTAAAATAAGTGTACGGCAATGAATGCTTATCACTAAATATAAATGAATTTTTACAAGCGTCTGAAAAAGTGCGCATCATTTATAAATAAAAAACGAGCGAGCCTTACAGTAGTCGCATATGATGCGTAACATTTGATATCTCACAATTATAATGTTGTAGTTTGCCTCACTGAACTGTCATTAAAACATTTTGGTGATGTTGATAAAACTGTAATAAAATTTTGTCAATACAAAAATATTCAATCCGGATTGCTTTAAAAATGGAATAAAAATGTTAATCAATTAAAAAGAGACTACATATAACGACGAAAACTTTTCGATGACTTACCAGACTGCCGTGGCGAAATTTGATAACGCGCCATCCCTGGATATACAATGGAAGTCCATTGTTTCGAATCCTGGTAAAACTACACAGTAGTTTTACCAGGATTCGATTGCTGTGCTGTGCAGTTTGGCATATCTACAATGTAATAAATATCAAAAAATTAATAAATATATATAAAAAAAAAGTTAAAATATTTTTTCGTTAATTTGATTTTTCTGTATGTCTTTTCTAATTGATTAATAACAATTTGTTTAGAATTCACAGAACTTCTTTCTGAAATTGAAAGTTCACAATAATAATGCGTTTTATTTAATATCATAATATATACATTTATTAATACAGAACCAACCTCTCGCAAAATGGGTTGGGACTATCTGGCGGCCAACTCTATCACCGCGCGCGTTCATTGGTTAAATGAAATAGGGCGCGCTTCCCCGGCGTCTTACTTCCTATTAAGCATTTCTGTCCATTTTTACGAAATCACTCTCACAGATTGAAGGAAAGCGAGAGGAAAGATGTTACACATCAAAAACTGAAAAAAATAAGATACAGATAAGAAGACAGTGAATATCTTTTGAAGAACATTAAAAAGTCACAAGGTTAATGATTGAAAAATTAAATAAATGAAATGTGAAATAGATAACTCTGTACCGTGTGTGCTTAAATAAATAAATCTACCTGAACACTAACGAGCCCATTTTCAACATGTTGGGCAAACGAAAACGCGGAACATATGAATTGGTGCATTGTTTCGTATTTTTTCTATGACTTCTTTAATCGGCGTCCATTTTGATGAAATATTCCGCGCCCACGTCTCGAGTATTACTTTTCTCTCTCCCAGAACGGGACGAGCAGTTAAAATTGTCTGCAATAATTGTAATATGCAGCAAAAATGACAAAACAATGCAGCAGGACCGACAAATACACCATGTTTTTAGTTAACTGTCAATAACAGATCCGGAGCTTAATGTTCGCGACCCGATAAAATAAAAAGTCGTTAATTCTCCGATGACTGCCGTACACAATTGGATATACAATTATTTTTAAAGGTACTAATGTTTAGAATTTATTTTTTAAATCGCATACTTTTTATTTCGTTATACTTTTCAATGTTCGCTCCATTAACCGTGCAATGTATTAGGTCCTTACATATGAAATTGGCGTTTAGTATGGGAGGAACATAAAGCCGATTTTTTTTTTATTATAATATATTTATTTAATCAAAGTATGTACCATTGCTATCTATGCACTTTTGCCATCTCGTAGGTAGTTCATCGATCCCTTTACTAAAAAAACCATTCGGACGGGAATCAATAAAATCTTTGAAGGCGGTTTGGACTGCCCCATCGGAGTTGAATTTTTTCCTTTGCAAGAAGTTATCCAAATTTCGAAAAAAATGGTAATCTGTTGGGGCAAGGTCCGGAGAGTACGGTGGATGTCTTAGACATTCCAATTGAAGCTCCTCTAATTTGGTAGCCGTCTGTTGTGCAGTGTGTGGTCTAGCGTTATCATGAAGCAGCAGTGGCCTAGAGCGATTAACCAGCCTCGGTTGTTTAGCAGCTAGCTTTTCCATCATGGTTTGCAGTTGCTGACAATAGACATCTGCCGTAATCGTCTGGCCAGATTTAAGAAAGCTGTAGTGAACGACACCAGCACTAGTCCACCAAACGCTCACAAGTAACTTTTTTGGAGTCAATTTTCGCTTGGGGCATGGTTTGGCTGGTTCGGCAGGGTTCAGCCATTGCGATGAGCGCTTCCGATTATCGTACAGGATCCACTTTTCATCACAAGTAATGATTCGATTTAAAATCCCTTCATTATTGTGCCGGTTGAGTAATGCAACGCAGCAGTCAACGCGCGTTTGTTGATTTGCTTCACTCAATTCGTGAGGTACCCACCTTTCAAGCTTTTTCACCTTACCAATTTGCTTCAAGTGGATTAAAACAGTTTTATCACTAACACCGCAGCCTGCAGCTAACTCGGATGTGGTTTGCGATGGATCCGCTTCCACAATAGCCTTCAATTCTTCATTATCAACTTTGGTCTCCGGCCGTCCACGGGGCTTGTTCTGCAGGTCGAAATTTCCAGAACGAAAACGTTGGAACCAAAAACGCACTGTGTTTTCTTTTGCGGCACCGTCGCCATACACATCATTAATCCTTCGAGCCGTTTCTGCAGCACTGGTGCCACGGTGGAACTCGTACTCGTAAATAACGCGATATTTCAAGTTTTTCATTTTGTAAACTGAGTGACGCAAAGAAAAAAACAATTGAGGAAAAAACAAATGAATTATAATTTTCAAAACACAAATACATGAGTAAATAGCTGTATAAATTTGGATTTGGAATTCCTAACCAAAGAGAAGATATTTGAGATCAAATTTGCCAGTACGGCAAAACGCCAATTTCATATGTAAGGACCTAATATTTATGAGATGGTCTGATGCTTTTGGTCGCTCAGTTCATTTGAAAGTTGTACACTAAGCTTTACGGTGTGTAACAATTCTTTGGTACGAATAGGCCGTAATTCTCTAGAAAGTTTGGAAGGTCAATCCTGTTTCTTACTACACAGTGATAATGGAGTAGAGCGCAATAATCTACTCTAGTCGATTATTGTATTACTTTAGTTCGTTGTGATATAAACAGTTTTTTATACATAATTCTTTTATTTCTATTTGGATGTCTTATTTCATTTGAATTTCTTGTATAATTTTATATTTGAAGTATTTTGACGTTCTATCATTTAAGATTTAGCTTTAGCTTCAGTCTTTGTTTTACGGTGAGCGAATTTAAAATTTTTAGCATCTTTTGAATTTTAGAGTATCTATTTCTTCTTAGAATGATTCTCATCACTCTAGTTTGCTGAATTTACATTTTTTATATGGAAATGGAGCAATATTGAAAATGAGGAGGAATTATTGATTTATAAATTTTCATGGCTGTTTCTTGCGTTAATTTTTGTCGTATTCTTCCTAAGAATGCTACTTTTTTGCATTTTCTTAGATATATATTCTTCTTCTTTCTCTTCACCCGCTTCCCAATTCATTTAGAGTCGGCTCTCCTTTCTGGATAGTTTTTTTTGGCTATGTTTTTTTTTTACGTGAGCGCACTGTTACTACCTCTATTCGAATATGTCAGAGAAGCTCGCAATAGGAGTTTTTAACGGAGTATCCATCTCCGACCTGTTGGTCCACGGGAGCTATTTTATTTCCCTCCTACCCTGCATATCTGACGAGCATTGCCCTATCCGCCACCTGAGGAAGCGCCCACTAGTGGTCAGGCTCCACCGAGGGTTCTTAATTATATTCAATGATTTTTTTAAAATATAATTTAGAGTATGATGATTCCGAAATAATTTTCTCTTTGTCACAATTATGCCTTCTATTTTCTTTTACATACTTTTGTTTTTTTTTCCTTGCACAAGATATGCAATATGTTTCTGTGTGAAAGACAGAGACCAAACATCCGCGTAGAGAGATCGGCTATACCGGTGTTGTACACAGTTTAATTTTTTAATTCTATGTAAACAACCTCGACAACAGCAATTTCTGTAAAGCTAAGTACTAATGTTTCCTAATTTTATCCTACTATTTATTTCTTGACATAGCATTATTCATTTTGTTCTTGATCAATGCCACAGAGAAGGTAATATAGAATAAATCCGCCCGCGGAAATAATGAATGATAGAATATGCCAGTGAATCGTGCGTGAGACTTGTTCTAAAATGTTTGTTTTGTTTGCTCGTTGTTCCTGTGCGAGCGTGACAGCAACATAATTGTCCACGAGCGATAAGGATACGTAGCATAGGGTCAATGTACGAAATTCTCTCTTTCGGCGACCGGGCTTTAGAAATCATACAGAACAGGATATGGTGTAATGGAATGTTTTATTTTTGCAGGACAATCTTCAGCTGCTGATCATGGATATAACTGTAATAGATGCATTCACGGTCAAGTCTGAGCCGAGGTCCCCCACCGGGAACGATGATGAAAAAGACGATGATGAAGCGCTATATACTGAAATAGATATTGGGCACCAAGATATTAAACAGGAATGCTTGAATTATTCTAGTTATGGTGAGTTTTTGTTTGTTTGTTTTTATTTTAATACATCTTTATGATGATTTTACTCAGTTTATAAAACCTTTTGCATTACCGCACACATTGGCGATTACTTTTTTTAATGAAAATTACATTTTATTATGTACTTGTAATTTATGACCCTTTTTTAACACATTTTTTTTAAATTCATATATTTTTTTAAAAATGACATAGTTCTATGTTTTAGTAATTGCAACTTAATTCTAGTTTTACCAGATTAAATAAAAAATGGATTGATTTATACTGGCCCACTACCGAGCATTACTTATACTCAAAGATTTTAAAGATATATTATAGGTAATATAAAATTGATAGCTATTTGAAAAATCATAGATGCATCGTTTACGAAGCATTACATATATTTGAAACTTATTGTCTCAAATTTTTAATGGTTTACATTAATTTTAATTACATTTTCTCGGCAAGGATGAATTCTGCGTTCGTATCCTGGTGGTAATCGACTATTTTTTTTAAATGAACATATTATTTTAAGCCTTCTCCAGCCATGCAGTAACACAGGTAGTCACCTTTTGATATAGTCCGATGCTGTTGTTCCCCACTCGTGTGTATTTTTCTTCGCTCGCCTATTTTCATTTCTTAATTTTTTTAATATATAATCGTTTCATTTTCAGAGAATAACATTAACGAAGAGGGCTACCCATCTGCAGACATCGCGTTCTACTCCACCATCGTCGGTAGCACAGATCTTGGCATCCAACAGATGGAAACAATTGCCGAACTGAACCAAAGTAACGAAACGCTCGCTGGATACAAACCGTTCGCGTGTACCAAGTGTAGTTACGCAAGCTGTATAAAAGCCCACCTGACCAGACACTTCCTTATCCACACTCAAGAAAAGCCATTTGCCTGCCACATTTGCAGCTACGTATGCTCGCAGAAGACCAGTCTAAATATCCACATTCTGAACCACAAAGGAGAAAAACCCTTCTTGTGTGGCGAGTGTAGTTATGCGTTTACGACGAAAGCACATCTAACGAGACATTTACTTACTCATACTAAAGAAAAACCCTTCTCCTGCGACAAGTGCAGCTACGTGTGCTCACAGAAGACCAGCCTCAACGGTCACATGCTCGGCCACTCTGGAAAAAAACCTTTCGCTTGTGTTGAATGCAATTATACATGTATAACTAAAGCACATCTAACCAGACATTCGCTCGTTCATACACAAGAAAAACCCTTTTCATGTAACTATTGCAGTTATGTATGTTCGCAAAAGACCAGCTTGAATAGCCATATTCTCAAACACACCGGAGAAAAACCCTTTTCTTGCAGTGAATGCAATTATCATTGTGCAACAAAAGCGCATTTAAGACGACATTTTCTTATCCACACAGAAGAAAAGCCTTTTTCTTGCCACATTTGCAGCTACGTGTGTTCGCAAAAGAGTAGTTTGAAAAGCCACCTACTGCGGCACACGTGAGACAGACCGTTTTCAAGTGATGAATGCAAGTATACATGTACTTCAAGAGCACACTTACGGCGACATGTTTTAAGACATGCAAAAGTGAAACCATTTTCATGTGACAGGTGCAGCTATGTATGTTCGCAGAAGACTAGTCTTAATAATCACATGTTTAAGCACACTGGAGAAAGACCGTACTCTTGTGACGTCTGCAATTATACTTGCACTATGAAGTCGAGTTTAAAGAGACACATTCTCAAGCACGTCGCTTAGAAACCGCTATCTTGTGTAGTATGCAGTTATTCGTGTGCCACTATCTCGGATTTAGAAAGGCATTGTATTACTCACACCGGGGAGAAGAAGTTCTCTTGCGGTGAATGTGGCTACGCGTGTTCTACAAAATCGTGTTTAAAGCGACATTTGCAAACACATTTGGAAATTAAAAGTTTAGTATATAATGTTGCACTCAAAAGGGAAATGGGCGAAAATAAAATCTAAATCACATCTTTTAGGTTAACACTATATATATTGCAATAAAAAAGATTTATATATGTAATATGGATCTTATATATCGTCGCTGTATATATAATAAATCCCATTTGCCGTTTAGCACATTCTGAGATGAACGAATCAATTTGTCAATTTTTCATATAAATAACGAAGATATACTAAAAAACATTGCTGTTCATCTGGAAAGTTTGCCTAGTAATTATTTAAAATATTTTTTTATAAATCTAGTCTGTGCAATTATTTTTTAAAACAGTTTTATTCTTTTATCTCAGAATGTACTAAAACGTCACATAGGATTAATTATAAATACACCGACGATATGTTACTTTTATATGAAATGGAATCTTTGACACTCACTGAAACAACGATGATGCGACTCGAAGTATTTGAGATGTAGATCTAAAGACGGCTTCTTAAATAAGCAGGATTGATTGATAGAAAATAACAATATTGGCACGGGCCGTTGCCTTGGGAGGCAAATGCAAGCTTAGAAAATTTACTTACGATTTATTGATTATTATAATAGTGGATTCACTAAGTCACTGGACACGAATTAAATTTAAACACCCATCTCGAATTCACATTATTTTGCAATTTATCACTCGTCCATGAACACTTTATTATCGCTTATTAACGCTTTTGAGAAAACTCCGTTCAACCATCGCACGTAAGTAGGTATTTCATTTAATATTTCGCTCGGTTAACCTCGACTGGCAACCGTATGGTTTTACCGCAGCGGCACTGGTCTCACTTTTTATACGAGACACGTTGGTTTTTCGAATCTTCGAGAACATTATTTTTTCTAGTGTTTACGAGAAGGTTTCCTTCGCTTCAAGACTGTTCTAAACGTCTCCCGAATGTTGTAGATAATGCCAGAGTGTTGTAGGGCATTCCAGAGGGTTCCACAGTGTTATGTCTACGACAAATTACGAGGGATTATGACGGTGCGAAATTCTTACAATTAATACCTTATCATGAGACATCCTGACTGAAAAACCTAAGACAGAGGTTCGGGAAATTCACCTTCTAGCTGTTTCGAGCTGCTGCAAGCAAGATTGTGATCGCTTACGTCCGACAGCCGGACAAGCAGCATAAGAAGAATAACAAAACGGAGATATGGGAGACTTATGAATTATGAAAACTCTTTTACTTCCAGCTAACAACGGATCCGCTGTGTCAGCAGTATGTTTACGTTGTCGACTGGCAGCTAATTGGTCGGTCAGGTACCGCCACACGTTATTGAAATGTCAATGCTAAAGTATTGAATGTAATATAGACAAACATTAGTTGAATTAGGTGTATAGTTAAACCTTGGATTGCGAGCGTAAAGCCATGTATTCACTAGGGGACAAATCGCGAAACATTCCGCTCGGCATGTCGCATCAACATCTACGCTCATGTTTCGGGGACAATGACGCGGTCATTTGACGTGTACACACCGGGACTCGCATATCTTGTCGCGGAAATGTCATGAGGTTACGATGACAGCTGCGGTATCTCATTTGGCGAAAACGGGGTTCAGCGCAATTCGAAATGTTTTTTTGGGTCGCAATTTCAAATTAACGAGGTTTTACTGTAGTAAATTGAATATTATTAAAAACAAGGTCCTTTTTGCAAATAATTATTGTTTTCCAGACGTCGCAGAAATATATCGCCCTATGAGGTTATATGATAGCCACGTATCTGTTTATGTTAATGAACGAAAGTAAGAGGAGAAAAAAGGGGACAATGCGAAATTATTTACTGCAAAGAGAAAGAAGGACGGACATTCTATGCGATCTTCGATCGATACAGCTCGATGAGTTCAAGAACGATTTCGTTTCCCCGCATTGTCATCTTGACAGATACAGCGCATGCGTATTCACTTGTAAACATACCACGTGGTACTGACGCTCCGCGGAATGTTGCAGTGAGTACGCTCGGGTACCGTGCGCATGGCAACGTTGCCACGGCACGTAGAAATGCCGCGCTATGTTGTGCGCGAGGTCGCGGAACAGTGCACGACGTTGCAACGTCACGTAGACTCTATGCCGCGCGTGCTGTTGAGGGACAATTTGTCCCCTAGTGAATACATGGCTTTATTCGTTCCGGAAACGTGATCGTGATCCAAAGTACTAAACAATATTTTTTCTGCATATTTGTAACCCTTGTTTCTTTACCACACCGCGATTTTCATCTCGTTTCACCGAAAGAAGTTCGAGTTTTTTTAAGCATTTTACTTAACCTTTTCCATACGGTACTAAAATTGGAACGCGCGTTGCATCGGAGCTGTGAGCTTACATTTAGTGAGAGTGTACATGAGAATTATTCTATTTATAAGTCGGATAAATATGAATATTTAGAATTTGTTATTTCGCATCTTTTTTCAATAGTTTTCATATAAATACACGTTGATGAATGTAAAATAATTAGATTGATAAAGCCCTCATAAGTCGATATCAAATTAAAATGTAAAACTAAAAAACCGAGTGTTTTTATTTCCATATGTATGAATATTTCACGTTTTAACGTATATTTGATCATTAAATTATATTTATTTAAGAATGCAATGTGTCAAGTAAAGCGCTAAAAATGGTTATCACAAACGATAAAATAAGACACGCTACTAAAGAGCAAAGATCGACAAGCCGCCGAACCTGGCACGCTGCGCACTACGCGCTGCGCTCCCCGCACCAGTCTCCCTACAATGCGTACACGTATTCTTGACAAAAAAACGTCAGTTTCTTCGAGAAAAAACATTTTATTTTGTTGTGTCCGATAAATTCATACATAAATTTTGTAATTATTTTATAATAATATAATACCTACCTAAAATATGAACTCTTATTTGGTATATTTAGAGAGATATTCACTTAATTAAAAGCAATTTAAACTCAGTTTATAGTACCGCATAATGAATGAGAGTATAATTAAATTATCAACTAGCTTAAATGACTTTAAAGTAGTTTATGTCCAACGTTTACTATAAATAGTGAACGTTAAAGTGAAACACAATAACACAAGTCTACACACTACTCGCACATCTATTCACTTCCTTATAATCTATCTTCATTTAATTAATATCTCGGTTTAATAATATCTTCAATAAATTCAAATATCTCGGTGGTATCCTAGAGGATAAGGTTGACCCTGAGCCGAAGTCAAATGTACCATAGAGGCAGCTCGTTCAGCATTCAATAAAATGAAATGCATTCTTTGCGACGACAACCTGAATCTCAAAAGAATGGTCTTAGGGCCGGTTGTTTCAAGTTGGATTAAAGTAAGCGTTCTCTTAAAGCATAGATTTTTACGTTCTCCACCAATCAGACGATCCGTTTTCGTAAAAATCTATGCTTTTATCGACCGCTTACTTTGATCGAACTTGAAACAACCGGGCCTTATAGGCGCACATGCACCCACGTAAAGGTCACCGAAATTAAGTGCGCGAGAATGTCGGGCAATCAACCCGACGTCACCTTCAGCGGAACTCATCCATACACGGAAGTAGCGGATGGACCAACAGGCCAAAAATGCAGAATAGACAAAAAAAACATGGCCGTGGGTCCCGTAGGAATGACCGGAGGCGGCGGGGGTCAGAAAAAAGCGACACGGGACTAGGGATGCCACCCGTACTTTATTATAAAGTATTGTACGTTATTTTGGGTAATTGTACTATATAGTTTATGAGAACAATAAAGTACGCGAAAATACTTTATTTCACATGATATGATTTCTCTGGGATTCATTTTACCTATAACATACAAAAAAAAGTTGATCATAGAAATTTTTGCGTAAAACAGAACGAGAGAGTTACGGGGTCGATGACGTTATCGACTGTTGCCGAATAGATTCGATAATTGACGATGGCCCATGGCGGTCGCCACATAAACGCTCGTTTTTTAATGTAAACTAACCTCAAATGTCAACATAGTCAATGTCATTGTAAAAATTTCTTGTTTGTTTTGTGTATGGCGGATTGAGTGCAGTTAAAATACGGTTAATTGGTTTTATAGAGTTTTTTCTGTGATGAATAGCAAATGGCGAGACGAAAGAAACAAAGCGTCTTTGAATCTGATAAAAATGAATGACTTATTTACATTAATTTAAATAATATAGACTGCAAACATGCTGTGCAGTTGTTTAGTAATGATAATTATTTGTTATAAGTTGCTAAAAGTAATGAAAAATACGTTTTCAGCAAAATACAAAAATAAAATAAATCGCACTTTATTTTGACACAATGTACTTTTTTTCTACCTTTAATAACCAATGTTCTTTATTTGCACAAAAAAAAAGGTGGACACGGGACACATGCCGCCATTCAAAACCCCAGACGGATCCAGACAATCCTTTGTTCAAGAAACATATATAAACGCAAACGTCGATACTGCAGCATGTATTTTTCTTCGAATCACCGACAAGATTGGCTGGAAGCTCTGCCCGACCTCGCGTATATTTATTCCATTATATCCGCGATAATTGTATTATTTGTAAACTGTTCATTCAACAATAAATGCTGTAAAACATCAAATGAGTTTTATCTAAACTTCACGACTTTGGAGAATCCCGTCAATTGCTTATCAGGGTGGTGACCCTGATAAGCAATTTCTCTACATAAGTCACATCTACAGCATCCTCATTGAAAATCCCCCAAAGTCTGAAGCCATGTATTCACTAGGGGACAAATCGCGAAACATTCCGCTCGGCATGTCGCATCAACATCTACGCTCATGTTTCGGGGACAATGACGCGGTCATTTGACGTGTACACACCGGGACTCGCATATCTTGTCGCGGAAATGTCACCCGATGACAGTTATGTTACGATGACAGCTGCGGTATATCATTTGGCGAAAATGGGTTCCGCGCAATTCGAAATGTTTTTTTGGGTCGCAATTTCAAATTAACGAGGTTTTACTGTAGTAAATTGAATATTATTAAAAACAAGGTCCTTTTTGCAAATAATTATTGTTTTCCAGACGTCGCGGAAATATATCGCCCTATGAGGTTATGATGATAGACGCGTATCTGTTTTATGTTATGATTTATCGAAAAAGGGGAGAAAAAAGGGAGAATGCGAAATTATTTACTGCAAAGAGAAGAAGACGGATATTCTATGCGATCTTCGATCGATACAGCTCGATGAGTTCAAGAACGATTTCGTTTCCCCGCATTGTCATCTTGACAGATACAGCGCATGCGTATTCACTTGTAAACATACCACGTGGTACTGACGCTCCGCGGAATGTTGCAGTGAGTACGCTCGGGTACCGTGCGCATGGCAACGTTGCCACGGCACGTAGAAATGCCGCGCTATGTTGTGCGCGAGGTCGCGGAACAGTGCACGACGTTGCAACGTCACGTAGACTCTATGCCGCACGTGCTGTTGAGGGACAATTTGTCCCCTAGTGAATACATGGCTTGATGCTAGGTCCGTGCTTTTGCACGGAGTTGAATCACGGACCCTCAAAATAAGTACCAGGAACCGACTTGAAGCATTTGAAATGTGGTTGCACCGTAGAAAGCTGTGTATATTGTGGACAGATACGGTCAGATGTGCTCCAGAGATCCAGGACTGAGAGAGAGTTGGTGACAGATATCAAAGTCTGAAAGATGTCATTCTTAAGTCATGTGCTTAGAGGAGAAATGTACGACCTTTTGCATTTGGTAATTGTGATATTCTTGTCTTGTTCTTCTTTGTGCTGGGTTCCTTCCAATAAAAAATCTTGTTGTAGACTCGTAATTTATTGGCGGTAATAACACGTTTTACAGAGATACGGTCAATGATATAATAAACTGTAGATACGTTACAAGCGTGAAATCTTGGCAACTCAAAATTAAGGTAATTGCCTTCTTTGCATTCGTTATCGAACGGACCTTCTTAGTGATCGGGCGCGACTCTACGCCGAAAAAAAGTCCCGGCGAAAAAGGAACACAGTAGGTATCGTACACTATTGTAAGAATGAGTATGTTATTTTAGTCACCGTGACTTCAAATTACCTGATTTTTCTGTGTACACGCAAAGAGCGTTTGTGTAATAAGTGTGCCTTGATTTGCAATGCAATATTTTCTACATATGAAAGTCAGCTAGTATGCGAATAACGTGTTTATATTATAATACGTCAATGGATACGGTGATAACAATGAACAATAGCGACCGGTCTCGATATAATGCAAAAAAAGTCTCTTCACTCGCGCTGCTCGCCCTTAGGTATATCCATTTACTCCCTCTGTCATGCTGTCCCTTTTGCGCGTCGCGACATACGTTCCGCAGATCCATTACAATAATTAAAGGCGAGATCGAGGGAAAACGGGGGTCGGCAGGAAGCAAATCTCACGGCTCCGTAATATACGAGATTGGACAGGTATAAATAAGGACGGCGGAAGAGCTGTTTGGAACTGCTAGAGATAGGGAGATGTACTCTCAACATTGGGGGGACCTGACACTACTAATTATAATAATAATTTAATTAATGACTGGGTGTAATTCATTTCACTATAAATTGAATTTTTAATTGCAGGTTACATCCAACGTATAAATTAAAGTTTCAAAAATATATTATAACTAAGTGTTTCGCTTGCCATAATTGGTTTTCCAGTAGTTATTTTTAAGCACAATTGTTATTTTTTAGGATTGGCCAAAATGGATTTTTGACTTTAATTGGTTTTGAATCACTCAAATACGTTTTGATTCAGCAATATTGTTTCTATGTAATTTTCTTTCTTAAATAATTGTATGGTTATATATATAATATATATAATACTTTAACAAATTCGCGTGACTCGTTTTAAAGTATGAAAAATATATATCGTTAAATGAAATTTAATCAAATTGAATATTCGGTAGTCCGATATTCCACTAAATAAGGGAGCGATTTTTTAAAATAATAAACCATTTTTTCTTCCCTCAATGTAACTTCTAAACTCTTTAATTTTCATTTATAAAATTATTGGTATTTAAGAAAAAATCATGTCAACTAAAAACCATAATAAAACCCCTGAAATAAATTGAAATCTACTTTCTCAATTTTTAAATTCATAATATTGTTATATCTTGATTAATTAATTGAATAATGATTAATACTTCTTTGTAATAATAAAGGGGAATCAGAATCCTATGCAACTGTATTTTTTATAAGAATATTCCGTTTCAGGAGCAAAGTGAAACATTAATATGACAATATCTTTCTTGTGGAAATATAAATGTTTCAGAATGGTCATCCATATTCAGATATATTAATACTGCATACATTTATGGAATATCTGTGCAATAGAAGGACTCGTAGACCCTAGTTCCTGCAAAGATAGGAAGAGGTTGATGCGTCCGCGGCCTGCATGTGACGTTCCGCATCGCGTCCTTTTTAAATTAGAATATAAGTTTTATTTTAAAATAGATTTAGGTAATCTTAAATTTCGCACGGCACCACGGTTGCCACCCCGCACCGCCAGGGGTCGGTAGGGTGCATTGCGGGTGGGGGAGGCTACCCCCCTCCCCCGCATACACAGAGAGTTGAAGCCGGAGGGCCAAGAACGCCCCCTTGTTGAGTTTCGACCGCGGTGAGGGAAGCAGCTACGCTTCCCGGGCTCCTGCCCGCGGCGGCCCCTTCGACGGCGGGCGCTCAAGCCGCCGCCACATGTTTCCAAGAACGCGGAGTGGCGCCGTCAACGTCGCTTGTGGAGAAGGCGGCCCGCAGCGCTCTGGACGGTTCCAGGCGATGGCCGCTTCGCCACGGCGGGCCCTGAGCCGCCGCCATGGGTGTTCAAGATCGCGGGGAGGCGCCATCTACGTCGCTTAAGGAGAAGACGGCCTGCAGCGCCCTGGACGTGATTCCGCGGCCTGGACCACGTGCGCCTCCCGTGGGTTTCCGAGACTCGGCCAGATCCCGCGGCCGGTCGCGCCGAGCCAAACCACGTGCGGTCCCCGCGAGCCGCGCAGCTTGGGATGCGTGCCCCTCGTAGCCACTAGGGCCTCCGATAGCGGACACGTGCTTTGTGTGATTTTTTTGTGAACTAAAATGTAAAAGGACACGACGAACTTATGTGGGAGTCGGAACTGGTTGTGCTTAGGTTGAGATTAGCTATAAAATTAGTAATAGTGCTTTAGAACGTAAGGTTTAACTGTTTTTTTTGTAATAAATGTATATAATAGTGCTAGAGTGTTTGAAATTCCCGCTCCACCTTCCTTGGCAAGGCATCTTATTGATAGACAGATAAATTTAACCGACCTATCAAGGTGAATGAAATAAAAGGAAAAAAATAAAGGTTATTCCAACAAAAAAAAGGTAGGAAAGGGTTAAATGGATATTTAATATGACCGTAACATCACACGGTCATATCAAAATCTTCGCAGGCCTATTGCGTAGGTTTAAAGCATTATTAATTTAATTTGTCTATGGATCACCGTTTCTATGGCCGGCCGCCATTTTACTTCAGTCATATTTCGTGTTCGCTGGAGGATTATACAGCCATGGATCTTAACCTAGAAGTTCCTATCATCAAGCCTGATCCAGATGCTCCCGCTGTCAAGCCTGAGCCAAGATCTCCAGCCGAAAGCGGTGGTGAAGGAGCAGGCGGTGGAGCGTCCTACATTGACATAAATGTACCGCTCCTCGACATCAAGCGGGAGCGCTCGGAGTATTATAACAAGGCCGACCAGCCCGAAGGTGAGGAGTATTGGTATAATATATATTTTATTAATAAATCTTTCCATTATGAGGATGGGTTTAATAATAACATTTCTTCAAAGCAACCTCCAAAATAAATCAGCTTGCGCTGTTATTTCGCGTGACAGATGACAGAAGCCTTTCCGGCTTCTATGGCTTTTAAATCATAGATTACGTACACTATTCTGTATTTCCGATATTCGGACTCAAATATGACTAGATTCGGTAATGGGCCAAACTTTTAATGCTCTTCTGGGGTAAAGTACTGAAGAAGAAATACATTTTTCCATTCTTGGATACAAATTTGACCAGTAACTTACACTTTTCTTTGTAAGGGCCATCGTCTCCACTCCATACGTCATCACTGGCAGTATGCACGATTCAAAGGCTTTTTTAGGCTAATCGGGATTTCTTTGTTCTCGAAAATATGTCTGAGTTTGCCAAAAGCAGCCCAGCTCATTTGTGTTCGTCTTGGCATATATATATTCATCTACTACTATTGATTGTGATGATTTTGTTTTCTGGACTCAAAATTTTTGTTTTCTTTATATTCATCTTAAGACCAACTTTGCTCGAAGCATATTTTTTTTACGTAATATAATTTTCTTCTTTTTCTTATCTTAATATTACCCAGCGTAAAAAATCACTTCGGTAGGAAACTAGCGTACAGAATTTCACCTCGCTTGGACACTAGGTAGCGGGTGAAATGTCGATTATCGATTTCATATTTTTAAAATTGTTGTTTTGCTGTTAATTTTCCCCAAAACAAAAAAAAAAAAAATACCTATGACACGGCCTTTGCAGATCTCGATATTTTATATTGAGGTTTTGAGCAGTCTACAAAATCCCTTACGTATAAACTCGCGCGATGACTTTTTTCTTCTCACACATGTGAACACACACACGACGCATAAAAACGCATACGCACACATAAAAACACACAAATACACACATTCACACAAACTCACTATTTGACATATTTTTTGTTACTTTTTATCGACCCTGGTATAATATTCTTGTATATATGTGTTTTCTTGTAATTGGCCCAAGGCTCTGTACATCAATAATTGTTTTTTTCAAGATTTATAATTATATGGCTGTAAGAAAACCAATAAATGAAAAATAAAATAAAATTATAGATTCCGTCCAGGCAAACGGGCGAAGCTAATATCCCCTTGTTCTATGGAGATCATGAAAAGTTGAAATGCTTTTCGCGGCCGTGGTAGATACGTCCGCACCTCTGTCACACTGCATTATTGTTTATGATTCCAGAAGTAGGTTCCAGAAATGCCGACTGGAGAAATTTTGCGGGAACCGGCAGTGATGTGCAGGCGGGTGAGGGGTCCAGCATTATGCTACAACCAGATGTCCTTGCCGTCAAGCCTGACCCAAAGACCCCTGTCATCAAGCCTGAACCAGGGTCTGAGAACGGCCTTGAAGAAGCGAGCGGCAGAGCGCCCTGCCCTGATGTAGACATATCGTATCCTGATTTGAAGCAGGAGTGCTCCAGGAAGGCCGACCAGCGCTCTGGTGAGAATTCGTTGATACCATTAATCTATCCGTAGCGTCAAATACTCTACGGGACTCGTGTTTGAAGGATTATGTATGAAACAGATTTCTTCCAAATTTTATGCGACTTGTATCAAAGCGAATAAATTTTTAATATTCGACACAAGAGCATTTAATGATAGGCCAACGTTTTACAGATTAGTCAAAAATATATTTTTTTAAATTGAGCGAGTCTTATAGAAGTCTTTTCACAGTAATGCTTTGTTCATTTTTTTTAAGTAACATCCAGTAATGACTCGTCCAAACTCAATACACATTATGTAAAATAGTGTAGGTATTCGAGTAGCTCTTTCTGGCGCATGATACATAAACAAACACAAAATATCAGGGGTGTGAAAATGAGAGTTAATAATTTTGTAGTGTAAAATCAAATCAGATACAACTAATAATCCAGTAAAATTTTGTAATCTTTGTAGTTGATATGTATCGCATATATTTGTGTTGGATGCGTTCAAGTGTGCATATATGGCCATTGTAATGAGGACTCTAGACAGATGAGTTGTATTCAATCTGACTCCTAATAACGGTACAATACAATTGTTTGATTGTGTAAAAATCCAGTAATAATTTGTAATCTTTGTAGTTGATATGTAACGCCTAAATTTGTGTTGGATGCGTTCAAATGTGCATATATGGCCATTGTAATGAGGACTCTAGAGAGATGAGTTGTATTCAACCTGACTCCTTACAAGGGTACAGTACAACAGTTTGATTGTGTATATATTTGAAAAATAATTGCATGAACGTAAAACAAAACGAAGCAAAAGTATTGTTGATATGACTTACAAATGATAGCTTCGTCAAATACACAGGTTCCATAATGTGGATTAGTAAATAAGAGAAGTTGTTAGTATATTTGTGATATTATTGTCTTGTTCTTCCTTGGGCTGGGTTTCTTCCAATAAAATATCTTGTTGTTGACTCGTAATTTATTGGCGGTAACAATACGTTTTACAGAGATATGAACAGAAAACAATGATCAATAGCGATCGGTCTCGATATAATGCAAAAAAGCCCTTTCACTCGCCCTGATATCATATACCCTCTCTGTCATGCTCTGTTTCTTTCGCGTGTCGCGACATACGTTCCGCAGATCCATTACAATATGTATACAAGCGGGTACTCTATTTTACACACTCCCGTGACTATAGTTGTTGTGTGATAGCGGTGCCGGTTCCGTCGTTGAGAGAGGAGTCGGTCAACCAGCAGAGTTTCCTCGTTGACCGGCTTGCTACTCGTTCCCTCTGCCGGCGGTTTCGAGAACCTATGAATCGGCTGGTGCCCGCCGACGCCTCAGCCTTGCCGGACGCCGCCAGAGGCCGATATGTGTCTGTTGGGTCACCACAGCCACGTAATTTAGGCAGGATTGTTAGCTTAATTAGTTAATACCTTTTTTGTATATTTGACTCAGATCCTGGGATTATATTCAGCAATTAGTTTTTATTGTTTATACAATAAAAAATAAATGTATTTTTTTCAAAAAAATCATTTATTTCATTGCAGATTCAGTGGGAATACAAGATTCGACAAACCCAACAATGCCTCCATCAACTACATGGAAGAAGCCAAAACTGGAAATGGTTTTCACCGCCAAACAATCCTCAACCAGTAAAAAACCATCTGCACATACCGGGGAGAGACTGTTCTCGTGTACACAGTGTAGTTATTCGGCCAAACACAAGTCACACTTAAAAACACACGCACTTAAGCATACTGGAGCGAAACTTTTTTCATGTTCACAGTGTACTTATTCATGCAATCGACAATCAGACCTCAAAAGACATACGCTTAAGCATACTGGAGAAAAACTGTTTTCGTGTACACAGTGCAGCTATTCCTGCAATCAAATATCTCACTTAAAGACGCACGCGCTCACACATAGTGGACAAAAATTGTTTTCATGTACACAGTGCACTTATTCAAGCAATCGAAAGTCAGATTTTAAAGTGCATACGCTTTTACACACTGGAGAAAAACCATTTTCATGTCCACAGTGCAAGTATACGTGTAATCGAAAATCATTGTTGAAGATACATTCACTTACGCATATTGAAGTGAAACTGTTTTCGTGTCCACAGTGCAGTTATTCCTGCAATCGAAAATCCGACTTAAAAACGCATATTCTCACGCACACTGGAATGCAATTATTTTCATGTTCGCAGTGCAATTACTCCACCAATCAAATAGCGCATTTAAAAACCCACGCTCTTGCGCATACTGGAGAGAAGTTGTTTTCTTGTTCACAGTGCAACTATGCTTGCAATCGCAAATCAGACTTGAAACGACATGCGCTCTTGCATACTGGAGAGAAACTATTCTCATGTTCGCAGTGCAATTTTTCGTGTAATCGTAATTCAGTCTTGAAGATACATATGCTCTCACATTCTGGCGAGAAATCACTTTCTTGTTCACAGTGCAGCTATTCTTGTAATCGAAAATCGCACTTAAAAAGGCACGCGCTTATGCATTCTTGGGAAAAACAGTTTTCGTGTTCCAAGTGTAATTATTCGTGCAATCGAAAATCAGTCTTAAAGTCGCACGAGCTCACGCATACTGTAGATAATTTATTTTCTTGTTCGCAGTGCAGTTATTCTTGTAATCGAAAATCAGACTTAAAAAGACATGTTATTACACATGATGGAGAGAAAAAAGGTAACAAAAGCGAAATCCTTCCAATTGAAATAAGAATCGAGAAGGCAAAATAAAGAAAAGTATTTACCTAGGTTAGGTGACGGCTTTATCAACAGCCGATAGTGCGACTCCTGCAAGTGTGACAGAAACAGCAATTACTAGTCAGCCACACGCTGGTGTCACGTGTGTTCAGCCGGTTTATAATAAATTGTTATGTATTCGGTTATTGTTTCGTTGTATACCCTTGTTTACTTATTAATTTGTATTTAAACAGGAAGTATGTGACTCAATTTTTTTTCATTTTTAAATCAGGGCATTCAATTCTAAAGGGATCATGTCGTTTCCGAAAATCTCAGAAATGATCAAATTCACAGCTCTCGCTTATCTTTGACTTGCATGAATTCGTCTTATTTAATTAAGTGTATCAAATCTATATAAAACTTAATGAGAACAGTTGGAAATTTTAACGTGTAACAACTTAATAAACACTTAAAGACAATTTTAGTCTTTTATAAAAATCTGAGCAAACCTATATTGTATTTTCATGTTAAGTTATCACCTTCTTTCTAGAAATATTGTATTTATATCTTTGATATATTCTACAATAAAAACGCCTGTTTTTCTAGCCGAGACTGTTACATTTATCTGTATATTATTTATGAGACGAGTTCAATATTAATTCGTCTTTTGCGTAACTGAGTTTTTATTAGAACTTTTACTCTAGATTAGGTTTTTAAAGTTTTAACTTAAGTAAAAAATCTTCATTGATTTTAGACAAATAAACTGCATTATTCATTTTAATTAACTAAATACTATGTATAAACCAATTGTATCAAAGGTACAGCGGCGTCGAAGATACAGTGGTATCTAAGCAGGTAGTTTCGACAAGACGGACGCATACCTTCTAATTATTATTCATTACTTATTTTGGTAAACTAGTCATTTTTGAACGGAGCGTGGCTGCAATTGTGGTGGAGTGCGAGAGATTGACACTGATTCAACTCTCTAAAAAAAAATCTACCTTTACAGCCATTGAAGTATTATAATAAAGACACGTTATTCCCACACCAGCCGGCTTTCATATGAAGCAAATACTGCATTGAAAGAGACAACAAATCGCGGCACACTTATTTCACAAACGCTCTGCGTGTAGACTGAAAAATCTGGTAATTTGAAGTCACGGTGACAAAAATAACATACTCATTCTTTCAATAGTGTACGATTCTCTGTTCCTTTTCCCCCGGGACTTTTTTCGGCGTAGCGTCGCGTCCGATCACAAAGAAGGTCCATTCGATAACGAATGCAAGTAAGGCGATTACCTTATTTTTGAGTTGCAGTTTATTATATCATTGTTTACAGCTGAATGGTTTCCAATTCCAAAAGAATGTTCCTTGGTTCTAATACATAATGTAACTAAAATACACTTCGAAAGAAATATTTTATTCGATGCCGATAACCACAGATAAAAAAACATAAAAAATAAGGCGGCTGCAAGAATAATCGCACCTTGTATTCGTGGCCGGAGGAGAAAAGTAGAATATATTTTCAATAGACTTCTACTTAATATAGACAATGGCGCCACACTACGCCGATGTTCCGATGCTGCGCGGACGATGAGTCGATCCGTTCGTTTCGTCGATTTGACTCGACGGAAGATCGGCGTAGTGTGGCGCTAGCCTTAGGAGGAACATGATTTTCGACTTTGGTTCGTCGTCTGTGAGGTAAAAGTGATGCTACATAACAATAACGATTTTGTACAAATTAATATTAATTTTTACTATACATTTCCTCTTCACAAGACAATAATAAAATGCTGAAATACTTAAATGAGGAATAATTATAAATATGTATGCTTTTATTTATTTATTGTTTTTGTATTTGATTTTTAAAATTCAATATTAATTTCGAATTAAATTTAAGATTGATTGATTTTTATAATTATTATTATAAAGTTCTGCCTTTTTGCGTAAAGCATTATTGAAATTATCTTATTTTGGCGCATTCAGGGAAAAATTTTCATTGCAACGGAAGTAAGTCTTTTGAAACGCTTTTGTATTTTGTTAGAATGCTGAAAATCGTAAAGAAAAACTTTTTTTACTTTATCAGCGTGTTAAAGGTTCCCGGTGTTATATTTTCATTCATGTGTAATTAGAGGTAAATAATTAGATTTCCATATATTGTACATCGCATATTTGTAAAACGAAAATATGTCAGTATTTTTATATATAGAGTATACCAGAGCTAGCAGAAGAAACTTGGCAGGTAGATACCTGACTATTTTGTGAGTCTACAATGTTCAAGCATCCATAGCTACGCGTCTCTGTCCTGCAAAATACACTCCCCTCGGATAAATAGGTTTATTCTGGCATCACCACCTAGCATGTGCCTAATTTATTAATACAGTCATTTGACCTGAATCAGCAGTATTATCATAACAACACTACATTCATTGACCTCCCTATCTAATCATTGAACAGCTTTTATAACATGTCACTGGGTCAAGTATGTACGATTTGTTAACTCAGGGCGAATTATGTTGCTACAATAATATTAATACAAATATACAAAAAAGTATCGTTAGTAACCTGATTCTTGAGAATGACAATATGTTTCTGTTTGATTCAACTATTTATTTATTTATTAGAGACTAACAGGGTAATGGGTACACGATACTCTTAATAATATAACATTATAAATTAAGACTATGCCTATTATCCCAATGACAAGTGTCTTCGGCACGCTTAAGTGACATGTATTTTTACATTTATGAATATTTTACATGTACATTTATGTGTATAATACATTTAGTATTTGAATCTAGTGTAATCATATAAGAAAATGTAAAAAAATAATTGATTTAATCTATAGGTTCAGGACAACGTTTAGAAAATGGATGTTGTGTATGATATGTATATACTTATGTATATATTTGTTTGAAATATACTGCTTTTATATTTTTCCCAATATTTCAAAACACTTTGAATATCAATGAGAGAACTAGAAGAGCTTTTGTCTGGTGTGTGTTAGCATATGTCGTTTTAAACATGACATCTGTCTACAAGAATAACCACACAGAGAGCACGCAAAAGGCCTCTCACCAGTGTGTACAAGTTCGTGACTCTTTAGGCTGGCTTTACTAAAACACGAATAATTGCAATAGGAACATGAAAAGGACTTCTCTCCTCCGTGCGTGAGCATATGTCTGGTTAAACTAGGTTTATGTATACATGTAAAGCTACATTGTGGACATGCGAACTGTTTATCTCCTGAATGCGTCTGCAAATGCTTGCTCAAATTTGATTTTTGGACACAACAATAACTACATTGCGGACAAGAGAATGGTTTATCTCCTGAGTGTATTAGTATGTGACTCTTTAAACTAGATTTTATTGTAAAACTATCGTCACATTGTGTACAAGAGAAGCGTTTTTCTCCGGTATGCGTATACATATGCCTCGTCAACTTAGAATTTTCTGAAGTCGTGTAATGACATTCAGAACACGAGAATGGTTTGATTCCGGAATGAGTGTGCAAATGCCTGGTTAAGGCTCGTTTGATGGAGCTTGTGAAACTGCATTCTGGACATGAAAAAGCCTTTACTTCACTGTGTGTCAGCATATGTTGCTCAAACCGTGATTTCGTCACACAAGTATAGTTACACTGAGAACATAAGAAGGCTTTCTCTTCGGGTGTTTGAATTTCTATGGAGTCCTTTACTTTTTTCTTATTGATTTCTGGATTGTGTAGTACATTTTGAGTGCTTGAGTCGATAACGATTCTGCTGTGAAGATTTTCTGAAAAAAATATTAAAATTTATTACCTTAAATAAAGTTTGTAATGAAAATAACATTCGATAATTTAGAAACCGCCCTTTAACTACTAAGACTAAAATATAATTGTATTAATAACAATATTCATGTATCTAGCTTGTAGCTATAATGTTGAATATAAATTGTAATTTTTGTTATGTTTTATGCTATCTTTTTAATATCTTCCGTGTTTGAATAGAAATATTTCACGACAATAATTATTGTTGAGCCGCCATGTATAAAATTGACGGGAAAACAAAACATTTTTTTAAATGATAATACTACGATCGCTAACGATCGTTAACTAGACAAGTACTAGTAAACGAGACAATTATTTTATCGATTTGAAACATGAGTTGCAAATGTGAATGTGTGCGTTACATAAATCAGTTTTTACAAAAAAGAAGAAGAAAAAATCTTGCACTTGGTACATTTTTTCAAAATACTGAGCTCATCAGTCCAAAAAACCTTTATGCATGGTCCACTTATATAGAACGTACAAATGATTCGTACCCAAAGAAAATGTTAAACTCATAAAATTTGAGTTTTCCGGGCTATTCTGCCGCGTACAAACGACCTTTCTGTCCAATTTGTCGAAACGGGCTAATGTCTTGTTGCGAGTGCAGATACTGTTGTTAATTATTGGCTCGCAACGCGGCATTGAAAACAAAGAACAACATTTCATTTTTTAAATAATACCCACACCAGATGTGAAAGACTCAAGATTGGTTACCTAGACAGTTATTACAAACTTACAAATATCAAAGTAAATAAATTTAAAAATAAATTCAAATTTTGGAAATGATAATGTGATACCGCTGTCGTGGTGAGGTTTCTCGATGTAGTTTAAACACTCCTTTTTAATATCGGGATATGACACGTCTACATCCGTGTACAGCGCCTCGGCGTCAGAGTGACCTGGCTCGGACTTGATGGTGAGCTCATCATGGCTTGTGTCCATATCTGCAGTCAAAATGAATTTGTAAAACTAATGAATGATTATTGTATTGTCACCCGGAATACGTCTCTTTGCCAAATTTCTGAACGATTGCCGTTGGTCAGTGAGTGCCGGATGTATTAACTTGGATTACACTAATCTTTCGCAAAAACTATATAGATTTTTTACGAAAACGAATAGATCAGAGGAAAGAGGTAAAGATTACTATATACCAGGTGGATACAACCGGCCCTAAGTTGATCAAATATTGATCGCAAGATATGTCCCTGATAGTGCAGCTTGCGTGTTAAAATAGGATGTTAATGAATCCTATTAAAAAAATATGCATAATGAATTACATATCGACGTATTAGGTTTTTGTAGGTTCAAATTTTTAGAAGCCATTTTCTCAGTTCCATGTATGCTTTCCGCATAACTACGTCCAATTTGCTTTGCCGATTTGACGCGGCGGATCAGCCGCGCAGTGTGGCGCCAAACTTAAACTAAAAACTTTTTTCCGAAAACCTAGTTTCCCTTTCCTTGTCCCCATCAACCTCCTACTTGTCTTGCTAACGTGAAGCTAATTTTTTCACCGTGACATTGTACACTGAAAATATATTTCAATTGTTCAAATAAGTTGAGTGGAGAGTTGCCAACTGGCAATAAGCCCACCATTATAATAATACGCATACAAAAAGTAAGTAAATAAATACAATAAAAGTATCAAAGTTCATTCGCAAGATTGGCTTCTTTTACGTCAAAATGCTTTTCTGGTGCTCGACTGCTCGATAAATAAATATTGGCATTTACTAAGGAAGTGGTGTGTGTAAGTATGAATGTGTCATTCAAAGCAGGGTCTGATATTACTATAAAAGGAGACCACACATTTGCGTAATCCAGTGACCATGGTTATTTAACAATTTGAACATCGCACAACGGAAATAGGAGCGGAAATGCTTGTTCTTTCGCAATTGATTACTTTCAAATATAAGGCAAAATAAGAGTACTTCCAATTTCTAGTACATTTCTTGTAGGGATAGGTTAGAAAATCCATCACACACTTTCAGAGCATCCAGGGCCAGATTTCTCATGATATATCTTTGTACTACGATCTTAGGAACCGACCTAAGTGACGTGGTAATCCTATTTAGAACAAACTCACTGCGTACAAGATGCCCCTATCCGTATAGTCCGTCCAACTTATCTGGAGAATAAAGGAGGGCGTCCCAATCGTTGTGGTACTGCCCATAGTCTAAAAATTATCTCATTTGTAGGGAATTTTTTGCAAATTCGTTTTTTTTAGAATTAGTTATTAAGCAGTATATACGACACGATAAAAAACAAAAAATGTAAACTAACGTACAAATAAATTTATCAAAATATACATTCGTAAAATACACAACGTCACAAAATGGCGTTTTTTCAAAATCAAAGAAAAATACAATTTTTTGGAAAAAAACCAAACAATAATAATTCTTTTAGGCCGGCGCCACATTACGCAGATCTTCCGCCGCGTCTTTTCCGTTGCGCCAAATCGGCAAAGCAAATAGATCGACCGATCATCCGCGTAGTGTGTTTAATAAGCGCATATTGTATGGAAAGAAATGTAGCGATGTTCCACGACAGAAGAGACGCGGCGGAAGATCCGCGCAGTGTGGCGCCGGTTTTATTCGGTGTCTCATACCTAATGATCATGACCACCATGTTTAACTCAGTAACACCTAAGGATATCAATCGGTTTAGGGCCGTTGTATCAACTTGGTTTATAGTAATCTTTCGTTCAAAGCATAGATATTTTGCATTTTCCACCGATCAAACAACTTGCTCTCGTAAAAATCTATGCTTTAAATGAACTATTGCTATAAAGTAAGTTGATGCAACCAGTCTTTAATGTGCATAAATAAAAAAGTTTATTTTTGAAAAAAGATGTTTATACAAATGAACTCGTTAATGAATTATGTAATAAAAATAAATAATAAAAATTCTATGTAAAAAAATTATCGAATAAAATATGTTCTAAAACTTTTCTCATCTTACGGCTTCTAATTCAATTTTTCCACTTATCCTTGTTCTTTTTTTCCGGGTGTAGATATTTTAATGCCCATTTCCACGGCCACTTTACCTTCTTTAACTATTTTGTAAATTGCCGATTCAGAAATACCTGAAGAAATTGTATAATAGTAAATAAAAAACTAAGTATGGGAAAATCATTATAATTGCATGGCAGCATTAACCTGAAGTGGCGGCAATAAGTCTATGAACAAAATCAAACGGTATAATTGGGGCTTTTAGACGTTGTTCCTCTTCAAAAAACTTGTGCATTTTCAAGATTATTTCCCGAACACCGCTTTTAATGGTTTTTGGCATGGTGACAATCTAAAATGTTCTTAAAAAACTATCGAAACAGTCGTGAACCTCTCCGTAAACAAAGTCTGTCAAAGGTCTGTCAGCTGTAGATAATCCAATATGGCGTCGTTAGTTCCAAATTTGGCCATTCTTCAGATAAGTTAGACGGACTATACTAAATACGTTAATAAACGTCAGAAAAGATAACCATAGATATTTCAGAATCAAATACATAAACAGTAATAATTTTTATGGCTGCGTTTGAACTAACTGACTTGCCATCACGCCGTTTCTCCGTGGGGGTAGGCAGAGAGGATAGAGCCCATACTCTGCTGACCTGACATACAACTCTCGCTTCATTCACATTCATACATCTTCGCATGCAAGCTCGACGGTTGTTGAGACTTCTAACGGGACCATCTTCCAGTATCTGGTTGATCTGGTCACGCCGCGTCTTCCGCGGTCTCCCTCTCTTTCTGGCGCCGTTACAACAATACTAAGGTGACAGATGATTGACTTTCATAAAGGCTCCACAAAAAGTTTTTATAATTACAAAATTACTCGTCTTTCTTGCATATACAGTCTGTGTAACTAGTTTCTCGTATTTTCCGTGATACCTTGTGTGGTTTTTGAAGTGTTGAAGTGACCATTAACAGTAAAACCAAAAGTTGAAAATGTCAAATGACAAATCATCTACTCAAACAAGAAGCAAGGGACAGTCGAAGGAATCTACAAGCATTGACACAAAGATAATCAGCATGCAATCAATTGAAAACAATATAGCATCCTAGATGAAATAAAAAAAATCAGATCGGATTTCAAAACAGAAATCTCTACACTCAAAAATGAATTTCAGAAATCAATTGAATTTTGCACAAATCGCATTGACGACATAAATAAAAAGGTAAACAACTTTGATAAAAAAATTAAACATTTTGAGAATTTCGAAAATGACCTCACAGTTATCCAAAATGAACATAAAAATTATGATTCTAAATTGGAATTATTGGAATCAAAAATCAATAAAATTGAAAATTAATATAATGAGCAGCACCAATATGCACGGTTGGACAATATAGAAATCTACGGGCTGCCGGAAAGGAACAACGGAAACCTACTAGATTTAATGAAAATGATTGGAAGCTCCATCGGTGTTCCCCTTAAAGATGATGACATCCGACATGTCAACAGGGTCGCCCGCCGTAAATTGGACTCCTATGGACAGCCAGCGCGTGGTGATCAGTCAGCACGTGACGGAAGACCGAAAACTGTTGTCCTCAAATTTAGCCAACAGCACAAAAAGGAAGCTGTACTCTCCGCTCTAAGAGCAAATCGAGGGATTTCAACTACAGACATCGGTTTTTCAGGTGCGAGGCAACGTATATACCTTGATGTACCGGAATATGACGCGAACCAGGTTATTAATTTTGTCCTAGGGCAA
>JADDOH010009328.1:0-12339 GCA_016648135.1 Agrypnia vestita
TCCATCCACCTGGGTCAAAGACGAGCACGCTACGCTTGCCATTTGAATTTGTGTTGAACTCGTAAGCCCGCGCCGCCACAGTGAGCTCATTGATGATCTGCAGCACGTTGAGCTTGACTGTCCTGACCACATTCCTGATAGCTTGTCGCTGAGAGTCACTGAAGTAATCTGTTATAGCCAGAACTGCTTCCTTCACACTCTGGTCCACGTATGCTTCGGTCGTCTGTTCGATCTCGTCCAACACCATAGGACTAATTTCATCGGGAGAGATTTTCTTGTTCTCCCCTTTGTACCCTACTTGCACCATGGGCTTGTCCTCCACGGTGAATACGCAGAAGGGCAAGGGCTCCATGTCCTCCTGTATCTTGAGATCGGTGAACTCGCGCTGCTCGGCGTCGAACACAGTATTGCTGAGGTCCATCGCAAACTGGTCCTCGGCCACATTTTCCATCGTCACCTGGTCCTCAGCCGCATTTTCCGTCGTCACTTGGTCCTCGGCCGCATTTTCCACCGCCACCTGGTCCTCGGCTGCATTTTCCATCGCCACCTGGTCCTCGGCCACATTTTCCATCGGCCTCTCACTATCGACGAAGGTCATTTCTGCAGGTGTTGTCCCATTTCCTTGGTCATTCCTAATGTTTGAGGGCGCCGCCGTTTCGTACTGCCTGTGGTTGCTATCCTGTAAACATCGTTCGTCGAATGTAGAAGGCTTTTTTCCTGTCGACCCCGTAGCATTCTCTACTTGAACCTTCTGGCAATTTCTTATTTCATCCCGAAGTTTCTCGATTTCATGTTGTGTCTTTTCAGCGTCACGTTTTACGTCTTGTCGAAGATCCTTGATATCTTCTTGAAGATTATTGACGTCCAGTTTAGTGATCTGCAATTCTTTTTGTTGCTTGTCAACACTTTCCCTAAGCTCCTTGATGCTTCCTAATTTGACGTCCAACAACATTCCCAATTTTTGCTGCTGTTCCTCTTTGTCTTCTTGGCGTTTCCGCTCCTGTTCTTCCTTGTCGTCTTGGCGTTTCCGCTCCTGTTCTTCCTTGTCTTCTTGGCGTTTCCGCTCCAGTTCTTCCAGCATCTTCATTATCATATCGCATTCCGCATCCAAAAATTCCTCCATGGTTGCCATTTCTTCCTGTGCCACGATCTTCACGTTGATTTCTTAAAAATCTCCCGAATCCCGCTCTGACGCCAGTTGTTACGTGGCGTGGCTCGCTCGAAAAATGAAATGGCACAACTCATAAAATAAATCTTTTATTATCGCTTGTACATTATGTCTCACATTTTACAATCGCTCGCAACGCAATACTCTGCTATTTTTTTATTCAAACACAAAAGAACAGCTCTCTTTTGTTTTTCTACTCGGGTAAGAACCCTTCCATTTCTTCGCTATTTATTAATCATGTTAGTTCTTATTTCAACCACTGGGCATACCGGCTTGCCGTTCTGCGCATGTGACACTTTTCTATGGAACTGTCAAATGTCAACGAACAGCTCGTTATAAGATTTTAAGTTGCAACAGTTCAATGACAAGGGTTATACAACGAAACATTCTTTAGTTAACATGTGAATTTATTCAAATAAATTTAATCAAAAATCAATGGTGCCACAGAAGGTGACAATTTTCCATAAAATATTTTGTGAATTTTGCACATCGAAATCTTTTTTTTAACAATAAATAGAGTTGAATAATTTAAATTACCGCGCCTCGACATCATCGCTAGCGGCCGCATTAAACAAGGATGGAAAAGACAATCGAAACAAAATTCTTTTATATTACCAGCGGTGACGGCAGCGCTGGTCTCGGTACGCCGGCAATCATATTCTGTAGATTCAATTAACATCAGGTCAAAATTTCTAAATCAGATTCAAAAAACAATGAAGCTACAATAGGCTGTGCAAACACATTCGCTTGGTGACATTGATTTCATATAACATGTCAGAATTTCTGGCACAAAACACCGCTTCCGCATGTAGTTAGCAATGTTTTTTTAAAAACGGCACGACCACTGATGCACTCGTTCTATTCAATTTTCGGAGCCAGATAACCTCCCAGCTCGCTCCAGGCGTGACGTGAAGTTGATGATTAAAAAAATTTGGTATACCAGGCATGTCGTGGTCTTCATTTTATTGGTCTTGCATCTGAAGCAGGATTGCTCCCTTATGGGTCCAGAGAACAACCCCGCCCCGAGGCTTTGGGCTGCCGATGCAGATGACTTCCGGAACATCATTTCTGCAGCTGCCTCCTAGGCGTTGCAAGGGATGGATCTTTCACTCAACGACGCGTCATCTTGCCATGGCGCGAAACGCTGGCGTGGAAGGACCCTATGTACGAAAGACATTATTAAACAAACAATCATGTAATTTCACAAGTTATCTTTATGCCACTTCAAATTGCGTCTCTCGGAATGAGCTTACCTCTTAACACGAGGGTTCACAGAAAGGCTCAGATCTTGCATGCGGATGTGTCAGATTTCGAATGCGCCATTTTGAAATACCTTCCCCGACGTTCGCGACTGCTGTGAAATTATCTGCAGTAGACCAAAGACATTTATCTTTTCCCATAGAGTATTCGCGGTACCTACGCGGATTAAAATCAATTTTGGTGCAGATATTTGGTGCGGGGATCGATAAATTCATTACTTTTAGATGTTTCGCGAAGAACAGAGGTTGCTACGTCACAATATGTAACAAACCATAATTGATTGTTTACTTTCTTGTAAACTTTGCCTCCCGCAACACAGATTGTTTCAGCGAGACAGAGTAAGTACAATAAGTATTCTATTTGTTAATTATATAAATGGTGTACAGATAAAAATAAGTCTACAAAAACGATCATATCGACGAAAGTTACGATACTTTGAATTATATTGAAATACTAGCTGGTTGGCACGGCTTTGCTCGGGACCATAATTCGGTAAGCGTAGAATTGTGTTGACGTCTCTTTTTTGTTGGTTTCGGCACCTGTGATATCGATTACCTTGCTGGACCGTCTTTGCTTTGCCAAAATATCAACAGATATTTTAGCGCATAATCATAACACTCTAGAAAGAACTTTCCAAAACTTTCTAGAGCATTCCGAAATCTTATAGAACTTTCCCTTTCCAGAACCTTCTAAAGCATTACAATTTTTTCTGGCCTCTAAACCCACCGACGCACTCCGCCACTCAGTTTTGAACCTTATAGATCTTTCTGATAGCTTTGTAGAACTTTCTCCTTCCAGAACTTTTTAGAGCATTCTCGAACTTTCCGGAACCTTTAAAACTCGCTGACACATTCTGCAACTCAGTTAGGAACCTTATAGAACTTTCTGAAACTTTCCCTATCCAGAACTTTCTAGAGCATTCTGAAACCTTCTCTTAATTTTCTGGAAACTTCTAGACTCACCGATGAACTCAGCCACTCGGTTTGGAACCTTATAAAACCTTTTAAAACTTTCTCCTTCCAGAACCTTCTAAAGCATTCGAGAACCTTAATGAAGGTTCTGGAACCTCTAGACTCACAGACACACTCTGCCAAACTGTTTAGAACGTTAGAGATCTTTCGTGAATCTTCTACAGAGTTCTCTTTCCAGAACATTCGAGAACTTAATTGAACGTTTTAGAACCTTCTAGGTTCACCGACATACTCCGCCACTCTGTTTGGAACCTTTTAGAACTTTCTTGAATTTTGTCTTTCTAGAATTTTCTAAAGCATTTGAGAACCTTCATGAACGTTTTGGAACCTTCTAGACTCATAGTCACTCTCCGCCACACTGTTTGGAACGTAAGAGAACATTCTACAATCTAATAAGAATCTTCTACAAAGTTCTTCTTCCAGAACATTCTGGAACTTTATCAAACGTTCTTGAACCTAGAGCCACAGATACACTCCGTCACTTTGTCTGTAACCTTATAGAACTTTCGTTCATCTTCTAGAACGTTCTCCTTGCAGAACTTTCTAGAGCTTTATCGAATGTTCTGTAATCTTCTAGTCTCGCTGACACACTCCGCACTCAATTTAGAACCTTATAGATTTTTTGTGGATATTCTAGAATGTTATCCTTCCATTCTTCTACAGCTTAATCGAAGTTCTGAAATCTTCTAGACTCACCGACACACTCCGCCACTCAGTTTGGAACCTTATGCCTCCACAACCAGCCATAACCACCGGTGGGTGGTTGTGGCTGGTTGTGGAGAAAACTTGGCGGATAGGGAAACACGGGTTTCTTTATATATATATATATATATATTGATATATTGATATTGATTGTTTGTCATATGTTAACCAAAATGAGAGATTTTTCGAGTACCAAATATGTATGTATATAATATGTCTGATATAACATTCAGCAAAGAGAAAGTAGAATGTTTAATTTTTATAACACAGAAAAAGTTGATGTCCAAATAATATTGTTTACCATAAACCAAATCAATAAAATTGATGTATTGTCTATAGTTTAGGCAGTAAAATGGCAAAGCTCGCTCATGACACTTCATGTATATCGCACACACGTGTAGCGGTTACTGGCAATGAAAGGAAATAAGTCTTAGTGTATTTTTAAACCCCTGTGATCCGCCTAAGCCGCTTATATATTTTACTTATCAAATATTTTCTTTTCCTGCTTCACGTCTTCAACATAGGCTTCATCGTCCTCCCCCCATAAGCCCCAATGAGCAATTCCGCTATCAGAACCAATTTTCCAAGAATTTTCTATTCCCAGAATTTTCCAATCTCTCTGTAACAGCGGTAGAAGATATTTGATGAATTTATTACGAACTTTTTTCTAAAGAAGCGTTTGAATATTTACAGCGGGGAATGGATGTTTCCTTAGAAGAGACACTCCTCTGCATATTCCCGCTTTCAATTTCTCGAGCATATTTGATTCATCATCGATAAACGTTTATTCATTACGATGTTTAAAAATACGGAAAATATTTTTCAGATAAAGTTTTCAGAAATGTCTGTCACTTTGCGATGAAGTCTGGATAACAGATAAACGCTGCGATATTTTTATATTTTCACGCTGTCATTTTATCTCGAAAGTGTTTTTTCTTCTTGTTCTTTGTAAAATAATATTTTATTTAGTACCTTCTTAATTTATATTATCAACAATTTTAAGAAAAATAAATTTGAAAGATGAACGAATTTCGACAGCATACCGCAAATAATTAAGAATCCGCCTACATGGCGCTTACATTTATGTTTTCGTGGAAAAAACATCCTTAATTAATTTAATATAAAATATACGATACCTGTTTAAGCAGTAAAATTTCTTAGAAAAAACCACGCACATCAAGAGATATATGGCCATTCTAGCATTTTATTCTCTCCAACATTTTTTAACCACTGTCATACGGAAATATTTTCCAGAGTTTTCGGCAAAAGTAAAATATATTGAACCTGGAAACCGATGACAATTTATTCTTATAAGAGGAGTCCCCCACATTGCCGCCACATCTGGCTAAGGGAAGTTATTATACAATGAGGAACACATATTGAACATGCTCTGTAGTAAATTTGTTCTCGAAATCGGAAGCTCCTCATATTAAAAGCGTAAAAAAATATCTCCCGTTTCCGCAGAAAATATTTTACATGAAAATATTTTTATGAGACTTCCAGAATATATTCGACAAACATTTTTAAAATTGTGTAGTATTTTAACACTACGCGAGGATTATAAGAACTCATTACTATATCTATATAATATAATTTTCAGAAGAAAACTTTTTTTATAAATAAAATAAAATAAGCAAGTAGACAAGTTGCTTCTACTCAAAGTAGAATATTATTATTCTTTAAAGATTTTAACAAATGTCTACAATTATTTTAAAATTACGCCAAACCATGCCACGCCATTCCAAATGAATAATGCATTTGGCACACCCACAATATTATTGCAAATATATGAGAATATGAAAACCACGTTTTTGAAATTTCATTTCCTTTAGCGCATTTAGGGTAAATCTTTTATTGTAACGGAAGTTATAACGGGATGTACGAAATAAAGATTAAGTATGTATGTTTTTACATATTATAAATACGAGTAGGTATATATTAAATAATGATTTAACTGATACTTACATAATGTAATAATAATAGTAGGAGTAGCTTGTTGGTCTTGTGGTTAGGACACTCGCCTCGTGATCCAAAGGCCGCGGTTTCGAACCTCACTCCAGACTAGCAAGTTAGTCCTATTTTCATAGTACAAGCGTTTAGCTTAGTTTGAAAATAGTAAGAATATTGATGTGACACGTATTCCGTGTTCGCATCTCTATTTAAAAAAAAAAAATTCTTATGAAGTAAAATGAATTATTGAATCAATTATCTCATCCAAACAGTATCTAAAATGATTATGATATTGACGTCGATATTTTTCAGGATGGAAGAAAAGCTTCGTTGTATTGCCAGTATGCGCACGGTTTCACAAATTTGAACACGATTTTGTCAATGAATGACATTGGTATGCGAATTTGCAAGCGAAAAATGCTCGCCCCCACGAATATTGGACATAGTCAATGATTCCATAAAAAAATTAATGGATATCCCCTAGATCCTCTAATTAATATCAAATCGTCCGCTCATAAAAAGAAATGTTATTTTTTAATAAAGATAACATTTTATAAGAAAACCGACACCTATGGGTATTGTCCGTCACTAAAATGGTGATTTATCTGATTTGAGTATAAAAGGAAATACAGCAATATCCTATTGTGGTGAATCTGACATAAATACAAAAAACTTGTCACTACTCAAGAGAATTTCTCTGGAATTTATTATATATTTAATTGGAAATAAGATTTTAAAAACAATTTCTAGCTTTGTTTTCTTTTAATATACGTGTATAGATAAATATTTAACTTTTATATATGGATATTGCTGTGTTTAGTTAACTACCAAATATATGTATTTTTAAATAGTTTTTATCAAACATAATGACAGCCCTGGTAGCCCAGTGGGTATGACATTGGCGTCTCACACCGAGGGTTCCAGGTTCGATTCCCGATGATGTCACAATTAATCTACGTGATTTACTCAAGCCTGGGTGTTTTGCGATGTGTTTCGTTTCTGTAATTGGACCTCTTGACCTGTTGAAGCATAAATAAAATTAAAAAAATAAATAATAATTTCGTCGAGTGTCCCTCCGTCCGTCTGTCTATCCCCTTAACTTAGTGTAACGTCCGTAATTTCGTTCGAATTCAACGGCCAGAGATGGGGCTTGAACCTCGAGCCACCAAACCCGATCCGGCCGCTTAACGCGTGTGGCTACGGCCGCCTCTCCGTAGACCGCCAAAGAGGTGCTATAAATATATACTAGGCCTCAGCAAAGACGCGAACGTTCCGTCATTTTTGACGGGTTACAGCTAGTTCTCCCATAATTTCATTACTGTTTTTTTGCTGTTTAACGTGTTTAATTTGTGTAAAGCATTGTTATTTTTGTAGCCCCACGAGTGATACGCAAGTATTGCGCGGAAGAGAAAAACAGTGCAGAAAATGTTGCACCTTTTGTTTAACACGCAACTAACAAACGGACACCCTCGAAGACACTGAGGGTGCCGAAAGCTGCGCGGGTTGTTCTTAGATTAGTTTGGCTACTCGGAATATGGCCGCCGCGAGTACCCGGTTATGTACCCGGTTATGTACCCGGTTATTACTTCTCGGCAGCCGCCGCGGCCGCTTGTTAGGGCCGGGCCGAATTAAATATTTATGAGAGCGTCCGCCGTTACTTTGTTTCGCTGACGTGACGGCGTTTTTTTGAAAAAATATACCATCCGGCTCTGGAACACCTCCGCTGCGAGGTCTAATGGCGTGAAACTTGCGCTGAAACTTTCATTAGGGTGGGGCGTCGGGGCGGGCCCTACAAATTTGAATGTTTGTCGCTTTTTTCAGGCGCCCGCCGTTTCAAAGGCAGAATGGTCGCGGCACATGCAGGTGAGATGTTGTTTCGGCACATTTTCGCTATTAAGTACCGGTCACTTTATTATTTGTACAGGCTTGATGTTCGAAATTAATTAAAAATGTTTTAGATTGTTTTAAATGTAGCAAAACAAAAGTACGTGTGTATAAAACGCAATTAATTTATGCAATACAAGCTGTTTTTTAAAATATGGACCCGATTTGAAATTTCTATATCTCTGCAACCGCGAACCGCCCATGAATGAATCTTGTACGACATAAAATGCCATAAAGTTGCAAATAATCACCGCTAGATGCCCTTCTCAGCGTATAAACAGCCCCTGTCCTCAGCCATTCGCAGTCACGGAGCAAATGTATCTCTAAGGGCGGGTCGTACCAGCTTACTTGATCACCAGTTGAAAAATCTAAGCAAGTTGATACAACTGGCCTTAAATGTAGCAGAACTAGCTCTTTCAAGAATTTAAATGGGTACGCCACCCGAGGCATCAAAAATACATTCAAATAAAAAAAATACGCAACTTTTGCAAATATTAACTTTGTTACCATCATCGTTTGTGGCATACATTAATTAATATTTTCCATTTATAAATAATTTTAAAATGGCAGAGTTCTTTGCTGTTCCGCAAAGTCCTTGGCAATCGTGTCGTCGTTATTTGAGTGAAATTAAAAAAATATTATTTTCTTGTAAAATAACGTAATGTTTATGTTTATAGCATGGCGAAATTTTGTGCGAGTGAGGTCAATTTGAAAATAATTTTAATGTTTTCCTAAAAAAAAAACGAAGTTATTACCGTCTCGATGGTATTTATACGGTAAATATAAAGTGCATTGACCGTTTATAAAATAGTTGCTATATAAATATATATAGCCTGAAAACTATTTCAATTTTTCAACTCTTTTTTTAGACCATTTTTTTATATCATCAATTATTCCAGTATTTTGTTATTGAAAAATTTGAACATACTAAAAATATTCTGTATATAGTATTTAATTTTAATTTTTATACATTATATCAGTTTCATAATATTACCGTTTTTTCATTTTCTTTTTATTAATAAGCTGGATGAGAGGCATGAGGGTGTGTTTTCCCGCATGAAACTGAATAATTTAAGTTGTGTCTGATTTTTAGCGCTCGTTCAGACACGCGGGAATCGCGCGGTTACGTCTGAACGATTACATAAATACCCACATAAATAAGACCCGCGCGGATTCCACGCGATTCTGAAACCGCGCAGTTCCCGTTGTGTCTACTTGTGTCCCGTCGCCTAGAAAGCTGTATCAGAATGAGAACAAAGCTAGCGGGGAATTTTAGTCTCCGTGAACGAGTTTATAGGTCTTTGCAAAGAAGTTTCACATCAAAAGAACTGACTAAAAATTGATCTAATAAAAAAATTCATTATTCATATGAAAATAAATGGCCAAGTATGCTTAGAATTGTGAAGGTTATCAAGGATTCCAATCAAAGAAATACAAATATTCATAACATATTCCGGAGAATGTATCTTTTCATCAGAAAATGAATACCTTTATATTTTACGGTTATGATACACGGTTAAATAAATAACTTCTTGACGTATACGGACAGGCAAGTATTGTACTGGTTCCCAATAAATATGCCATGAGCAAAATCGAAATCTTTAAAACATATGCGGAGAGAAATGTTTTACGATCACTTAATAATATTTTAATGATTTGAATTTTAATTTAACATCTTCTGAAATTATTATATTTTAACTAGTATAGATATGTTCGATACTTATCTATTCGTTAATCAAAAATTGTTATTATTAATTAGTGCATCAATTTAATATTATCATGATGAAAAAACAAATAAAAGATAATAAAAAATTATTACAATTTTTTACAACAAAGAAAAATAGATTTTATTAAGCATTTAAAGTCAAAAAGATTAAAAATATTAAACGTTTATTGCTTTCCGATATGTAATAAAAAATACACAAATAATACTTTATTTTCAGTATTCAAAACCAATGTATGAAATACTAAATTTTGTGTATGCATTTATAACAAATAGTTATAAAATAAATTATCATAAATATACCAGCCGTACCTCCCAGATAAAAAACGGTAATTTGGTGGTGTGTCAAGGTTTTGTGTTGTCTGAATAATTTCGTGTAACACTCGAAATATCTAAAGTATTAATTCTAGCAAGTTCGAATTTACGGACTAACAGACAGACAACGAAATTTGTATATTTAGATTATGTACTCCGGCTATTATTTATAAAGGTTATATGTCCAGTTATGTTTCGTAGACCTCGTCAATATCGTAAAACCAGAAAAAGTTCAATAATTAAGAAATTGAAAAGAAAATTTTAATCAAAAAAATTGCATCAAAATAATCTTTTTTCTCATTACGTTATTTCCCAGCGACCTGGTAATATTTGTCACATGCTAAAGGTAACGTAGAATCAAAGCAGAAGAACGAGGTCGCTTGTTGAGGGAAGAAGACCCCGGGACTATTTCAGGTTGCATTGTTAAAAATTCACATTTGACATTTTGTGTCGTCACCGTCCAACGACACACGCTTTCATAAAAATGCCATGAACGAAATTTGATAAATCAGGAAAATTGGTTTCATCTATTTTTCTGTTTTAAAGCTACGGCGAAATCTGGATGGATGTTTATTATGAGTGACTCAATGGGTGATATCAACATAGTTATATTACAATCGGTGTGACGATAAAATATCTAATATTTAAATTATCCTTGATTTCAGGCAACAATTTTATATTGAGTGATATTTTTATTTTGAAATAAATGAAATTATATTTTTATGCTTGAAACACCTTGAAAAAGGTATATATTATTAAAAAAAGTGATAGAAATAATTTTTTTCTAATATTTGTGATATTATGTGGCCAAAATAAGGTTAAAATACAGCCACTTACATCGAATATACTATGCACTTGGTGTACACCCGTAAAAAATCACGAAACATGAAATGGTTCGTGCCTTTGCTGAGCCCTAGTATATAGTATATTTTTGACGGTCCACAGAGAGGCAGTGATAGCATTGTCGCTAGGGTGCCGCGCTGGCATTTAAGCATCTGAGGTTCGTGCCCTACTAGCCATGTAACATCGTATTTTTAGCCATGAATTTGAACGAAATTACGGACGTTACGGAAAGCCACGGGCAGACAGACAGATAGACGATGAAATTATTATGTTTGAAAATATTAAGACACGTATTCTATATGCTGTTTTGCCATTGATTTTTAAACATTTAAAAAAAAATCAGTGAAATGTATTACCTACTCCCTTTCTATTGCATGTTAATTAGGGATAGTATTTTTACCAATAAAAAATATTTTGAATATTTAAAATTCATTTTACCGTCAAAATACCTATTTGACTTTTTAACTTGACTGATTAACATTGCCGTAATAATTAATTGAAAATAAAAAATAACATTAACATAGATAAATGATTCTGAATTAAACATGGTAGCTAGTTATTTTTAAACTATGTACTGTATTTTTAAACTAATTTTCCTTAATTGATAAAGAATTTCTACTCAAACAAGATTGTAAAAGGTTAACAACTTAATTGATAAAATATATATATATATATATAAATCATAAATATTTGCAAATATTCAATACGCTTATTAGAAATAAATAATTGGGTATTTAAAAATAATGATCAATGAAAAAACGATATTTTTTAATGATAAAAACTTTAATAAGTACCTACATATACGAGTATTGATAGCAAAAAAATATTTTACTTATAATAGGTAAATATTTTTCTTCATTACATATAATTTATCACAACAAATTACTTTTATCACCAAGTTTAAGAGTTAAAAGCTTAACTATAAAATGTAGTTCTACATTTTATTGTTTAGCTTTAAACTATAGATATTCTGGTTCCTTAGAACGTGCGATTTTACTACCGATTTAATTTGACTGTTCTAGGCAGCATCCTTGGTCACGATCAAATCTTTAAGATCGCAATCCACTGAAGCTATCCATGTCCATCTTCTCCCGTTGATCTTGATACTCATGGTTTTATTTATTACCTTTGTGAACCTCCCCCCGCATGTTTACACCTACCATCCTTAATTGCGTTTCACAATCCTGAAGAAAATATAGTCACACACTCACTCTCTCGAACATCCTACCCTGCTTGGATCAAATTGTTCCTGGCCATCTTGCCTGGATCAAATGGAAACATTTTTACTTTAGAGAGGCTTTGCAAAACGATCTTTTTAACTATATCTGTAACCCGGGCAACGCCGGGTACGGACCACAAGTTTTAAGTATAAAAAAGTAAATTTTGAAAGTAGTGATGTGATCACAAACCATGATCGTCTTAGTCGTCTTAGTCGTCGTAACAGTCAATAGTCAGTTATTAGGCCATCGCAAAACTCGTTATAATTATTAGGCTACGCTTTCATACAAAAGTGCTTCAAATTT